>ML340878.1:25233-98384 GCA_005239505.1 Nicotiana paniculata | reverse complement strand
TTGATGGGTCTCCGAAGTATTCAACCATATGCCCCACATCGGGTCTTACGACAACTAGGAAGGTATCAAAATGTTCCACACGATGAAGACCTAAGTCGGCAAGTAATTGAATTGTGCCCAAGAGCCGCATTTTCGGAGGATAGGGTCCGCCAGATTTGGCATCAGTGTAGATTTTTGGAGCCACAGACTCGAGTGAGGGATTTATCCAGAGGGGAATTGGAGCTGGGCTACACTTCTTGGTACGGTAGAAGGGGCAGAGAACATCAAGAGCAAGAACGACCCGCAAAAAGACCCCACGTGCAACAATTCACTGAGCAAACACAAGAGCACTGGGCTTGATTTGAAAAGGAAAATAACTACCGAGCTACAATAAGCAAGTTGGAAGCCCAGATCAGGAAAATCAAATTTGAAAACACTCTACAAACCGCCACAGCTGAAGGGGAGAAAAATAGGTTAACAAAGAAAATAAAGCTCCCCAAGCCCAGATCCAGAAATTGAAAATAGCTGTTGAGAACCCTAAGAGAAGCAGAACTGATGAAAGACTTATCAACAGTCTGAGGCATAAAGTATGTAACTATGGGGATGATCTAGACAAATCTGAAGAAGAATTGACCAGAGTTAGGGCAAAATTGACAAGAAGTGCAGAGGAAAGAGCAGAGTTTGTTCAAAACCTTAAAAGGAAATATGACCAAAAAGTCACAGGCTGGAAAGAAAAGGTGGTCACCCTCGATAAAGAAATGGCCAAACAAGCAAAAAGGTTCAAGGTGGAAAGGGAACAATGTTATACCATGATGGCACAATTTAAGGAAGACTTGCAACAGTTGCAAGAACAGAATCATAAGGACGCCCAGGTTTTAGAGGCTAGATCTCAACAGATCAGGCGCTTACTCCAAGAAAAAGGTGCTATTAGGCAGAGGGTTAGAGGAATTGCGGATTATGTTGTCACAAAATGCCAAGAGTGTGAAGATATGACCTGGACTACCTTCTTCACAGCGGTAATTATTTTCGTCCACAAGATAATGGATGAGCTGTACCACCTCCAGCAAGACATGACACGCAGGCCCGTGGCGAGACCGAATGATGTCCTGCGGGCCCCTGGAGCAGTTGAAGCCCTTATGTATTCTTGATGTCCTTTTTGAGTCTGTATTTAATTTTCTTGTCGCAGTCTTGTTTGAGTCTACATTAAGTCTTTTGTAGAAAGTATGTCGGAGTCTTTTGTAGTTTTAAATTTCCAAAAAAAACGTTTGTAAATTGGAAGTTTTATCTAATGAATGAAAATTTGAAAATGTTTATTTCCTTCTGTATTTATTCCTTGAACTACGTGATGATCTGATTCACGCGGCGTCGTGATACGTAGGCAATCCACATAGGATTCGATCATAACCTTAAAAAGGAAAATAATTTGGAAAATAGAGAAATTACTATAAGAGAAGAGCAAAAAGAAAAAGAAAAAAGAAGTTCAAGGTTGAGAAACAAAGTCGGGATGAAACACTCAATTGATACAAAATATTTAGAAAGCATTTATCTGCCTAGGTGCATCGCATACCCCCAACGTGCGCTTCCATATGTGCTAAATGCCTAAATCTAATGTTTTTATGGTTCACTCTTAAAGGTGTTGTTTTGGGGTGGTTGGTTTTTGTGGTAATCTGGCTTCACACCCATACTTCACCAGATCAAAAGGGAGTGTCGAAATGACATCTGAAAGTCACCTGCCAATCATCAACTCCTCCGAGGATAACCTAAGCTTGGTCATCCCGACATTTAAGTCAGCCACGGCTGAAGAAAATAGAATTATGTGTTGCCGCATGCTGGAAATGTGGGACGCCTGGTCTAATGGTAGGGAATCGCCCAGCACCATCCCTGGTTTTCCCGAATTGGTTCCCAGAATAGGCGGAACCTCCAACATACCTATCAATTACCCAGCTACCCCATTCGGGTACCCGACTATGTCAGCTCATTTCACCGGAATGCCTTCTGAGGTCTCCCCCCAGGCACTATTTTCCGGTGTATCCTCCAACATTTTTACCGCACCACCAACCTCTGACACGGCGCCGCCAACAGTATCTGGACAAAACTTTGAGCCTTCGGCCTTTACCTTTCAAACATCATCATTGCATATGGAAGCAACTCATGTTATTCCAAACTCATACCCTCAGCAATCTCGGCATGAAGCCGCCGTGGGACAATACAAAAGGAACCGCGATAAGGAAGAGATGGCTCGAAAAATGAAAAGCTTTGAGCAGAGTCTCAAAAGCATACAGGGATTAAGTGGTCAGAAAAGTGTTTCTTATGCCGACTTGTGCATGTTCCCACATGTGCACCTGCCTCTCGAGTTTAAAACCCCCAAGTTTGAGAAATATGACGGACACAGGGATCCCATTGCTCATCTAAAAAGATATTGCAACCAGCTGAGGGGAGTAGGCGAAAAGGAAGAGCTTTCAATGGCGTACTTCGGGGAGAGTTTGGCCGGGATTGCATCTGAGTGGTACATGGACCAAGATATATCCCACTGTCATATATGGGACGACCTGGCCCGCGACTTTGTCAGTCAATTTCAATACAACGTGGACATAGCACCAGACGGGAATTCTTTGTCCAACCTCAAGAAAAAATCATCGGAAAGCTTCATGGAATACGCTATTAAGTGGCGTGAGCAAGCTGCCAGAGTAAAACCTCCGATGGACGAGAAAGAAAGGGTCAGTGTTTACTTACAAGCTCAGGAGGCTGACTACTTCAAGAATATGATGTCCGCCATGGGCAAGCCATTTGCGGAAGCGATAAAAATCGGAGAGATGGTTGAAAAAGGTCTGAAAACCGGTCGCATTCTAAGCCAATCCGCCATAAGGGAAACTTCCCAGGCAATCCAGAGTGGGTCAGGAAGTGCAGCCAATAGGAAGAAGAAATAGGAATCAGCAATGATGGCCTCCAGTATAAGAAACTCCCGGCAGCCCCGAGGCTATTTTCCAATGCCCCACGTCATTTCTACCCCCACCAAGATGCGGTGTATGTCGTAATGCCTCAACCTTATCCAATAATGAATGCCAACAACACTATAATAAAAACCAAGCTCCACCACCCAGAAAAAACCCTCCTCGCCAAGCTTAGTATAATCCTCGCCCTCCACAAAACAATCCCAGGGAACCACCCAGAAGGACCAACTTTACACCAATTGGTGAATCATACTCTAGCCTTTTCCCGAAGATGGTCCAAATGGGTCAGTTACAGCCTGTACCCCAAAACATGCAAAACCCATAATCCCCCTCTTACCGGCCAGGTACTCGATGTGCCTATCACTCAGGGGTCGAGGGACACGATACTGAAGGTTGTTGGACCCTCAAGCGGTCAGTTTAGAGATTAATAGAACAAAAGAAGGTGGTACTAAGGGACGAAGAAGCTCCCAACGTGACCAATAACCCGTTGCCTGCTCACAATAACAAGCCAATTATTGGCATGATTTGTGAAGACCGAGAATTTGATCCGGCTCTAAAAACTATTATCGCCATTACTGATGTAGAGAAGAAACCCAAAGCGGCACCAAAACAAGCTAAGGAGGAGAATAAAGGTAACTCCACTCTTCCGGCCACAAGAGAGGTTGAAACAAAGCAGGGACAGGGCCTTCTAAAGATGTCGTTCTTTATGTTCCCAGGGAACCCAGGAAGGAACACTTTGATCCCTCCCAAAAGATTGCAACACAACAAGACTATGCCTAATGTCCCGAAAATATACATACCGAAGGGGACTTATGTGGCACGGGGGCCGATAATTTCACCAAGGCTGAATGAGCCCGTGGTTATTAGTCGCGCACTACAGAATCCCATAAAGGACACCACTATCGTCCCCTGGAATTACAATAAGACGATGGTGACGTACAAAGGAAAAGAAATTACTGGGGAAGCGAGTGAGATAAACTCATCAGAGAAATACCTCAACCTGGAAGAACTGAACAAAAGCAACCAGAACGCTTTCCGCCTAAGAAGCCAATCAGTCCGGAGAGTCAGAAGAATTCTTCAAAAATATGAAAACCTATGAATACGCGTAATTGAGCAGCTCAGAAAGTCCCCCACTCAGGTCCCACTTCTATCGTTGTTGATAAGTTCAAACGAGCATCTGAAAATCCTGATCAAAACACTTAATGAAGCATATAATCCGGCCGAGACCACAGTTGAGCAAATGGAAAGAATGGCGGAACGATTTTTCGAAGTCAACCGGATCTCATTTAGCAAAACTGACTTGCCTCCAGAAGGGGTTGCCCACAACAAAGCTCTCCACCTAACTGTTAAATGTGAAGGGTACTATGTGAAAAGATTTATGGTGGACAGCGGATCTGGGGTTGATATTTGCCCTCTCTCGACCCTACAAAGAATGGAGATCGGTACTGAAAAAATTAGGCCGAACAATGTGTGCGTCCGCGCATTCGATGGCATCAAAAGAGACACAATCAGGGAGATTGATTTGGTCTTAACAATCGGCCCTATAGATTTTGAAGTGACATTCTAGGTCTTAGATATGGATACTTCCTACAATTATCTCCTGGGAAGGCCTTGGATCCATGCAGCAGGGGCAGTGCCATCTACTTTCCACCAGATGGCTAAGTTTGAGTATGAAGACCAGGAAATTGTGGTCCATGGAGAGGACGAGCAATCTATTTACAGGGACCCATCAGTCACATGCCTAGAAGCAAGAGAAGGCAGCGAGCATATAGTCTACCAGGCTTTCGAGATTGTGGTTGCGGACCAATATGAGGAAGGAACCCTGTGTACTCAACCCTTCCTATCAAACGCATCAATTATGGTTGCTAGAGACATGATTAAACATGGGTACACACCTGGAAAAGGGCTCGGGGTGTCCTTGCAAGGCATTAAAGAACCTATCACCTTGCCTACCAGTAAGAAGTTCTTCGGCATAGGGTTTCAAGCTACTCCCGATGATGAAAAATGGGTTGACCAACGTAATAAAGATGGTTGGGTATTGCCTCAGCCAATCCCGCACATCACTGAATCATTCGTCAAGCCAAAATACATAGAAGAAGAGGAGGAGGCTTTCACGGCCGAAGAAATTGAAGAAATCTGCGGAGCAATGAGACAGATGTTGTATGAGGCTCATATGGTCCAACCAGGACAAGGCTCAAGCACTGTTGAAGTGAAATATATGGGGCCTGATTCCAAGCTCCAAAATTGGAAGTCTACTCCATTCCCAGTCAGGCGGGAGTCCCGGTAGTTTAGCCTTGCCATCCTTATGCACTTCGAGTTATTCGAGGGTGTAACTCGAGTTTTTTTTAGTTTATTGCCTTTTTAAAATTTTGATGTAAACCCTCCTATGTTCAAAATTCCACGAAATGAAATTAATATTTCATAGTCCACAAATCTCTTTATTCGTCCTAATATATTTGCTATTTTTTTTTCTTTCTCTTATCTCTCTTTTCAGTTCTAATAATGCGGACTTAAATAACATGACATGCTTGTAGAATTCACACCCAGATCTTCACACGCCGTCTAACCAAGAAATAATGGATCAAGAACCGGAATATGATGAAGATGATTCTTTTAGGGAAATAAATCGAGAATTGGAACAATTCGAGAATAAGCCTAAGTCAAACTTAAACAAAACCAAACCGGTTAATTTGGGTAATTCAGAAGAAGTCCGAGAAACCATGATAAGTATCTATGTTGATGAAAGGACTAGGGATGCTTTGATCCAACTTCTATTTGAATTCAAAGATGTGTTCGCTTGGTCATATGATGATATGCCCGGACTGAGTGTTGATTTGGTGGTGCACAAATTGTCAACCTACCCCGATTATCCGCCTGTCCAACAAAAATAGAGAAAATTTAAAATAGACATGAGTGACAAGATCAAAGAAGAAGTCACTAAACAGTTAAGAGTTGGAGTAATCCGAGTGGTCCAATACACCACGTGGTTGGCTAATGTTGTCCCGGTACCAAAGAAAGACGGGAAAGTCCGAGTGTGTGTCGACTATCGGGATTTGAATAAAGCAAGCCCCAAGGATAACTTTCCATTGCCAAACATTCATATCCTGGTTCACAACTGTGCCAAACATGAGATACAGTCTTTCGTAGATTGTTACGTTGGGTATCACCAGGTTTTGATGGATGAAGAAGATACAGAGAAAACGACCTTCACCATAGCTTGGGGTACTTACTGTTACCGGGTCATGCTATTCGGCCTAAAGAACGCCGGGGCAACCTATATTAGGGCTATGATTGCCATTTTTCATGACATGATGTACTAGGAGATTGAGGTATACGTGGATGATGTGATTATTAAATCTAGGACGCAAGATGACCATGTGCAGCATCTGAGAAAATTCTTCGAACGTCTGCGTAAGTATGACTTAAAAATGAATCCAGCCAAGTGTGCTTTTGGAGTTCTGTCTGGGAAATTGTTGGGTTTTATAGTCAATCGACGGGGTATAGAACTGGATCCGACAAAGATAAAGTCTATTCGGGATTTTCCCCCTCCGAGAACCAAGAAAAAGGTCATGACTTTGCTGGGTAGGTTGAATTACATCAGCAGGTTCATTGCTCAGTTAACCTCCACGTGTGAGCCTATATTAAAGTTATTGAAGAAAGATGCAGCAATTAAATGGACAAATGAGTTCCAAGAAGCTTTCAACAAAATCAAAGAGTACATGTCGAATCCGCCAGTGTTGGTCCCACCCGAACTTGGAAGACCTTTGTTCTTGTATTTGACGGTGTTGGAAAACTCTTTTGGGTGTGTTCTCGGGCAACATGATCTGACCGGGAAGAAGGAACAAGCTATATACTACCTGAGCAAAAAATTCACAAGCTATGAAGCCAAGTACACCTTGTTGGAAAGAACTTGTTGCGCCTTGACTTGGGCTGCTCAGAAGCTCCGACATTACTTGTTGGCTTACACCACCTACCTCATCACCAGGCTGGATCCTTTGAAGTACATATTCCAAAAGCCAATGCCCACCGAAAGATTAGCAAAGTGGAAAATCCTGCTCACCCAGTTCGACATAGTCTATGTCACCCGCACAGCGATGAAAGCTCAAGCCTTGGCGGATCACCTGGCTAAAAATCCTGTCGATGACGAATATTTCCCGGACGAGGAAGTAAACTCAATCGAGGTAATCCCAGAAAATACCAACACTTGGAAAATGTTCTTTGACGGAGTTGTAAATGCAAAAGGTGTTGGGATCAGGGCAATTTTGATTTCGCCCACGGGACAACACTATCTAGCCATCGCCTGTATCCGTTTCTTCTGTACAAACAACACTATTGAATATGAAGCCTGTATAATGGGCATGAACATGGCAATTGACATGGATGTAGAGGAGTTATTGATCATAGGAGATTCCGAATTGATCATCAATCAAGCTCAGCGGGAGTGGGAAACTCGAGATGTTAAGCTTCTTCCGTATAGACAACATGTGGAGGATCTTGGCAAACGATTCAAAGCCGTCGAATTTAGGTATATTCCTCGATGCCACAACGAGTTAGCTGATGCACTAGCTACCTTAGCTGCAATGCTGTCATATTCGGGCAATGTTCATATTGACCCGCTAGAGATCCAAATACGAGAAATACATGGTTATTGTAACACGGTCAAAATAGATCCTGATGTCCAACCATGGTATCATGATATCAAAAGGTTCTTGAAAACAAAAGAATACGCGGAGCAGGCCAACGAGGACTAAAAGAGAACCATCAGAAGGCTCGCCAGCAGTTTCTTCCTAAGTGGGGAAGTGCTGTATAAAAGGACCCCCGATTTGAATCTATTAAGGTGTGTGAATGCCAAAGAAGCCGAAAAGATTATGAATGAGGTACACTCAGGAGTATGCGGTTCCTATATGAACGGATATGTCCTCGCCAAGAAAATCCTGCGGGCGGCATATTACTGGATGACTATGGAGAAAGATTGTTTCAGCTTTGTTCGGAAGTTCCATTAGTGCCAAATACATGGCGACTTGATCCATGCGCCGCCTTCATAGTTACACCCCATGTCAGCACCATGGCCATTCATTGCCTGGGGAATGGATGTCATTGGGTCGATCAAGCCTCGAGCCTCGAATGGGCATAGATTTATCTTAGTTGCTATCGACTATTTCACAAAATGGGTCGAGGCAGTCACGTTCAAAGCCGTCACTAAGAAAGCAATGGTGGATTTTGTGCATTCTAACATTATCTGTCGCTTTGGCATTCCGAAGACCATCATCACTGATAATGCTGCAAATCTTAATAGCCATTTGATGAGGGAGGTATGTGAACAATTTCAAATCACACACCGTAACTCCACCCCTTATCGGCCCAAATGCAATGGAACCGTTGAAGAAGCAAATAAAAACATCAAGAAAATCCTCAGAAAAATGATTCAAAGTTCTAGACAATGGCACGAGGAATTGCCTTTTGCATTATTGGGATATCGCACGATCGTGCGCACATCGGTTGGAGCTACACCTTATCTATTGGTTTACGGCACTAAAGCCGTAATACCTGCAGAAGTTGAAATTCCCTCCCTTCGGATCATTGTCGAAGCTGAAATTGAAGATGATGAGTGGTTCAAACCCCGGCTGGAACAGTTAACTCAGATTGATGAGAAAAGAATGACCGCAGTTTGTGAGGGGCAGTTGTACCAAGAAAGAATGGTCCGCGCTTATAACAAGAAAGTGCGACCTAGGAATTTCGAAGTAGGGCAACTCGTCCTGAGACGTATCCTCCCACATAATGAAGAGGCGAATGGAAAATTCGCCCCAAATTGGAAAGGTCCATACATCATAAGAAAATTGCTACCAAAAGGAGCATTGTACTTGGGGTTCATCGAAGGAAATGACCCAGAAACGGCTGTCAATGCAGATGCAGTCAAAAGGTATTATGTATGACCTTTTCGTGATGATACTCATGATCGAAATGACGAAGGATTTCATTCACGCTATCCCAAACACTACCACTTTTGTAAACCCTTTGAGTTGGTTACTCTTCCTTGATTACCTTCTTCGGAACTTGAAGTGTTGATAAAAAAAAGACAAAAAATGATGATGAAAAACAAAAGAAAAATCAAAACAAAAAGCAAAAAACAAAAACAAAACTCCCTGAACTACATTCGACTTGATTCCGAAAAGATACGTAGGCAGCCTCTCCCTGGGTTCGGTCACACCAAAATTAAATTCCATATTTCCCCAAGAGTTTAAGCTGAGGCAAAAGTTATGTTCAGCGACGTTTTCGCATAAAAAGGTCAAAAGTTGTAGCTCATCCAAATTCTCTCTACCCAAAACCCTGTTTAAGTCCTTCCGATCGATCGGTCAAAGATGTCTAAAGTTGGAGGATGCAAATTTTTGAAGCTGATACAAGCAATGAGAGAGTCTTATCGGTGAAAACCCACACGGGGACTGTAAGGCGACGGTGAGCAGAAAATTGAAAATGAGAGAGTCTTGTTAGTGAAAACTCACAAAGAGCACTACAAGACGACGGTGAGAAGAGAAATGAGAGAGGTCAGTTGACGAAAACCCGCAAAGGGCGCCACTGATTGAAAAAGATAATGGGTCACTGACATAGACACAATCCGGGGCAAGGTTTCTCAATCTCGAGGTGATAGTTGTGATGAATTTCTAAGAGTCGGACGACTTACACGGATCACACATCCAGTCCAAGAAGCATGTCATGTTCATCGAAGTCCACATGCACTCCAGATAAGTCCTTCTTTCCTTTCCCCGAAAGGGATACCTCTTGCTTATATTCATTTTCCATTCTGTCATTTATTTTCTTTTGAATCTATTTCGATCTAACTCTATTCTGAAACTAAGGCAACGAAAGGATGGCAAGACTGATTTACAGGATCCTCATTTGACACGGGCTAATAAGCAAAAGGCTCCCAGCCTCGTCAGGGGCATCGAGTCGATCTCGACTGGCCGTAGCGGCCGATGTTTCAAACTCAAAACCCTTAAAAGAGAAAAATTCAAACTGAAGTGCCTATAAAGGCGAATGAAGTTGAAAAGTGGAGTCCCACGTGGCTAACCACCTCGGAAAAATTTTGAAAATCCGAAGTATTCCAAATGCTTCGAAATAGAAATGAAAGGCCGATGAAGGAAAAATAAAATCAGAAAGGTTAAGTCCCACGCGACTAACCGTTGCAGCAAATCTAAGGAACCCGAATCTTACCGACGCTCCGGAAACCTAAAAATAAAAGGCAAGTGAAAGGCCTAGAAAGGAAAAATAAAGTCGAAATTTTAGGTCCCACGTGACCGATCGGCATGGAAAAATCTAGAAAGCCAGGGTCCCCGGGTTTAAAAATGAAACCCAATCCCCAGCAAGCAAGCAAACGGTTGAGATCTTCGTCAAAGAGGCCGATATCAAGCAGTTGAAATAATCAAGGCCGCAAAACCAACCACCGTTTCAAACTATAAATTGTTCTTTTTTGAAAATAGGAAACATGTGCAACTCGAAAGCAACCGTGCAACAAGCAGGTGCAACCAAAAGAAATTGCGCAAGGGCTAGAAGGAGCTCTGCAGCATTGACTCCAAAAAAGGAAAGTTTCCTCCAAAAAAAACCTTTCCCGCATGCATGAAAAGAGAATAAAAAATAAAATAAAATAAAATAATAAAAAAAAAGGAGAAAAATAAAAGAAAAAGAAAAAAGAATAAATGAAGTTGAAAATGACTCAAACCTAAGTAGCGTAGGGTCCCCAACCCCTAGCTAAACCTTTTCCATCCAAGGACATTCCATTCCTTAGTTGAGGCCAACATAGGGTCCCACTCCCTAGCAGACACCGGCATAACCTGGTGATCTTTTCTTTTCCTGAAAACAACATAACATGTTGATCATTTTCAGACACTGGCATAACCTAGTGATATCTTTTTCAGGCAACAGCATAACCTGTTGACCTTTCCAGACACTGGCATAACCTGGTGATCTTTTCTCTTCCTGACAACAACATAACCTGTTTATCATTTCCAGACACTAGCATAATCCAGTAATATTTTTTTCAGGAAACAGCATAACCTGTTGACCTTTCCAGACACCAGCATAACCTGGTGATCTTTTCTTTTCCAGACACTGGCATAACCTGGTGATCTTTTCTTTTCCTGAAAACAACATAATCTGTTGATCATTTTCAGACACTGGCATAACCTAGTGATCTCTTTTTCAGGAAACAGCATAACCTGTTGACCTTTTCATACACTGGCATAACCTGGTGATCTTTTCTCTTCCTGACAACAGCATAACTTGTTTATCATTTCCAGACACTAGCATAACCCAGTAATATTTTTTTCAGGAAACAGCATAACCTGTTGACCTTTCCAGACACCAGCATAACCTGGTGATCTTTTCTTTTCCAGACACTGGCATAACCCAGTGATCTCTTCTTTCAGGCAACAACATAACCTGTTGACCTTTCTAGACACCAGCATAACCTGGTGATCTTTTCCTGACAACAGCATAACTTTTTTATCATTTCCAGACACTGGCATAACCCAGTGATCTCTTTTTCATGCAACAGCATAACCTGTTGACCTTTCCAGACACCAGCATTACCTGATGATCTTTTTTTTTTTCTGACAACAGCATAACCTGTTGATCATTTCTAGACACTGGCCTAATGCAGTGATCTCTTTTTCAAGCAACAACATAACCTGTTGACCTTTCCAGACACCGGCATAACTTGGTGATCTTTTCTTTTCCTAACAACAGCATAACCTGTTGATCATTTCCAGACACTGGCATAACCCAGTAATCTCTTTTCCCCAGGCAACAGCATAACCTGTTGACCTTTTTAGACACCAGCATAACCTGGTGATCTTTTCTTTTCCATACACTGGCATAACCCAATGATCTCTTCTTCCAGGCAACAACATAACCTGTTGACCTTCCCAGACACCAGCATAACCTGGTGATCTTTCCTTTTCTTGACAGCAGCATAACTTGTTGATCGTTTCCAGACACTGGCATAACCCAGTGATCTCTTTTTCAGGCAACAGCATAACCTGTTGACCTTCCCAGACACCAGCATAACCTGGTGATCTTTCCTTTTCTTGACAGCAGCATAACTTGTTGATCGTTTCCAGACACTGGCATAACCCAGTGATCTCTTTTTCAGGCAACAGCATAACCTGTTGACCTTTCCAGACACCAGCATAACCTGGTGATCTTTCCTTTTCTTGACAGCAGCATAACTTGTTGATCGTTTCCAGACACTGGCATAACCCAGTGATCTCTTTTTCAGGCAACAGCATAACCTGTTGACCTTTCCAGACACCAGCATAACCTGGTGATCTCTTTTCTTGACAACGGCATAACCCATTTATCCTCCACCTCAGGGGCCAGCATAACCCGGCGATCTTTCTTGACGACAGCATAACTTGTCGATCTTTTCCAACATACGTTCTCCAATCCCTAGTTGATTTTATTTTTAGACATAAGGGTCTCCACTCCCTAGTCTTCTTTCCAACATAGGGTCTCCAATCCCTAGTTGATTTTATTTTTTAGACATAGGGTCTCCACCTCCTAGTCTTCTTTCCAACATAGGGTCTCCAATCCCTAGTTGATTTTATTTTTTAGACATAGGGTCTCCACCTCCTAGTCTTCTTTCCAACATAGGGTCTCCAATCCCTAGTTGATTTTATTTTTAGACATAGGGTCTCCACTCCCTAGTCTTCTTTCCAACATAGGGTCTTCAATCCCAAGTTGATTTTATTTTTAGACATTGGGTTTCCACTCCCTAGTCTTATTTCCAACATAGGGTCTCCAATCCCTAGTTGATTTTATTTTTGGACATAGGGTCTCCACTCCCTAGTCTTCTTTCCAACATAGGGTCTCCAATCCCTAGTTGATTTTATTTTTAGACATAAGGTCTCCACTCCCTAGTTTTCTTTCCAACATAGAGTCTCCACTCCCTAGTTGATTTTACCTTTATGCATATGGTATCCACCCCCTAGTCTGCATTCACTCCGGGTACACAATTCCCGACTTTTCATTGCTTTCAATAATAAAGTAGAATAGATTAAATTACAATAACTCGCAAAATTTTCCTGGTGAAAACTGGGGCAAAAAATTTCGTTCGTTTGTTTTTTATTTTGCGCAGATTACAATTTAGGACAATGGATTCGAGACGACCAAAAGAAGACGACTCAATTTAGAATAAAAGAAAAGAAGAAAAGAAAAGAGTTGCACCCCAAAGTACAAAGGCGGAAAAGATGTGACCGCTCAAGGCAAGATTGAAGTCACAAGCGGTGCATGTCCCTTCTTGACCCGAAAATGCCGAAAAGATAGAGCCAGCACCTACAACTAACAAGCATCAAGGTCCAAATCAAGTATGTATAAAAGCATCCAAGACTCAAGATTAGGCTTCAGAAGACTAATAGATAGGACTTTTGTAACTCATAGTTGATAGGTCTAGTTTAATATTTTTTATTTTTTTCTACTTTGGTGTAATAAGGAGCTCAGCAGCAGTAACAACAGCAACCGCAGTGAAATCACAGTTACCCGGTAGTCCCAGCTACCAAAACCTCCAGAACTACACTGACATGATTCCTTTATAGCCAAAGATATGTAGGCAACCTTTGAAGCAGGGTTCGGTCAAACTTTTCGAAAATGCTTCACAATGGAGTATGTGAATGGGTAAAGTCGTTCATGACTGCTCACTTTGTATTTGCCCGAAAATTCTTCGTGTTTCCGAGCAAAGAGGGGAAGCTGTGAGCACGTGATTTTTCACCCACCATATACTCCTACAAAAATTCAATACAATAAATTAATTTTACAAATTTTGTTGAATTTTAGTGATTAATTGTGAATTGTTTGCATTTGCATATTTATAATTCATCTTTTAAAATTACTAAAATTGCATCACTATTATCAAGGAACTATGAATTTATTATTTGTAATTAATTGAATTAAATAATAGACAAATGATGGTTATTTGATATAATGTAGTTTTGACAACTAATTACTAAATTAACCATTTTATCCAATAAATCATGGATTTAATTAGGAGTATAAAATTAATTGTTTTATTCTTAATTAATCTATGATTAAATGAAACAAGGTCAAATTAATTATTACATTTTTTAGATTTAATTAGGTTTGGTTTCAATTAAATTAATTGGGATTAATTAACTATAAAGTATTAATTAGGACCTGGGCTAACTTGCCCAGGCCCAAACAATTGTCTTTACACTACCTAAATGACTCAGGCCCAATCCATCACCCGGCCAGCCCCCCTACTACGCTAAACGACCCCGTTTTGTTTAATGAAACGATCCCAGTTGTTGATCTATTTTGATCTAACGGCTGGGAACTCAAGAGTATTTTAATATTTAAGTGTCCTAAGCTACCCCCATACCCCTCATTTCACCCTAAGCCTAACACCCACACACAACGTCTCTCTCGTCTGTCTCTCTAACCCCTCACAGCCTCGCCGTCTCCCACCTTCCTCCGCCGACCGAAAATCGCCCACCGGCGGCGGAGCTCCACCAATCGACCCCAAAATTTCACCAGTTAACCTCCTTCACCCCCTTAAACCCGTCCCACCATTGATTTCCCCAAAAGATCATCCAATGTTGAGTAATTTCAAACCTGAAAATGGTCAAAACCCTAAAACCTTTTGNTCAAGAAACAAAATCGTGAAATGCATCACTGTTTTAGGTCTAGATTTCTTGTTCTCCTTTCTCTGTTTTTGCATGTTTCTTCTTGATTAGTTCAAAGCCCTGAATGTATTTCATGTTTTAATTAATTTTCTTAGTAAGTAGGGTTTTTTTTATAATCATGTTCTTAGCCTAGGGTTTTATCACTACTTCACATGTTGTTCATTTTTTCCTTAATTCACACTACCTTCGATTTGATTAATTTAGTGGTTAACATGTTATGCAGATTCTTGACTGTTTTGCAACCATGTTTAGTCACTTAGGATTTCTTGTTAATCATTGTTGATTTATTAGGTTTTTTACTTGTTAAAATTAATAGTTAGCTTTATTGGTTCATGCTTAGTTTTTCAAATTGCCTTCACTGTCGTTTTCTCTCCTCTCTAAATGCTACTGCCCACCTTGAATTGATTGATTACCCTAATTCGTCTTCTAATTTTAGTATAATCTGAGGGTTAATCATCCACCTAGATTAATCGATTAAGTAATAGTTTAAATAGGTAATGAAGAGACAATTATAGACAACTAATTAAGTGTACCTTTGAACTAAATAATAGTATAATTGACCTAAGTCTAAGAAGTTTAACCTAATTAATCTAAAGTAATTAATTCATCTGAAATTAATCAACCCTTGATAAAACAACAAAAGTTTAGCTACTAATTAATTAAATTAGAATAAAGTTACTTATTACCTAATGATTAACCTAACTAACTTTTTTTAATCGAGCTAAGATCCTAGAATGATCAAAATAGGTTGAAGTGCAGCTTAATAGAATTAATCACTCAATTGACTAGAGTTAATAGATATGCCTAATTACACATAATGAAATTGTTTAAACCAATTAATCCAATTAACTACTGATTTTAATTTAAATTTTAGTCAATTTGAGTAAATTAATTAGGCAATAAGGAATTAGTCACACTTAACTAGTAGACCTAATTTAAAAAATCAAAGGGTAAAATAATTAATCTAACAACTTAGTTGATCTAAGTCCTAGATAACTAGTTAAGATCAATTATTCAATTAACTAAGTTTAAGAACAAATGATTCACTTAGTCTCACCCTTAAGTAATTTCAACTTCTAGTAACTAACTTAAATCAATTTCATCAGCACTAGTACTAATTTAAAAGATTAAGTTAATCAACCTAATAACTTAACATTGTCCCTTGATTACTAAAAGAGTAATTCTCGGATGTCCTAAGGGGTAGTATAGGATTTTTAATTGAGGAATCTTGGGTGTAACAACCCAAGAACCTTCTAGAATAAAGAAATATCAGGAAATCAGATATTTTAGAGATAAAAGGATAATTTAAAGGGCTGGAATGTTCTAGAAGGTACAGTTGTCCTAAAAGGATAGGGTTGACAGTTGTACCTGTACCCTTTTTAGCTCATTTAGGATAGGGAATATGCTAAGCATATCCTATCCCAAATACCCTTATATATACACACATCTTTTACCACTAAAGGGATCTTTTTTACAACTTTTGGGCTGCTAAAAAAATCTGAACACACAGAAAATATACCAACTCCTGCTCACAAACAAAATTTCAAAAATATCAGTAGAAAAACAAGGAAAAATCTGACTTCTTCCTTTTTTTTAAAAATCGACCAGTATAATGTTTTGGTGCTCAGTTCCTGGTTCTTCTTTGGTATTTTGATTTCGTGAAAATCTTAAGTACTCATACTCGAATTCCTGGGATCTCCTATTGGTGTTGTTTGGTCCTGTTTTGGGTTTTGGTTGTTGTTGATCTGCTGCTTATTACTGCTGGTTTTTCTCCTTTTTTGTTGATTTTAACCTCTCCCTGGACCTTTATTTGGTCCAGATCTCTTTTGTCATTTTTCTCTTTGAAAAGGTATGTAACACCTTACTCTAGAAGTGAAACTTTTAAATCTGAAATTGTGTTCTATATTGTTATGCAAATTTATCTTGCTTGTTTGAATTTTTCTGACTGAATCTGCATGTAAATCTGATACTGAAATGTGTGTGGTTCTTGCTGAATTTGGCTAAGTAATTTCAAATAAGGATTGTAATACCAAAATGGCGAATTTCTGTTTGATTAGCATAATTGGAGTTGAATCTGACCTTAATTATGGTCAGATTCATTCCATAAAATGCATAAACATGTTCTGTTTTTTTAGTATTATGTAGAGCATCATTAGAGTTGAATCTGACCCCTTTAATGGTCAGATTCATCCTATGGGATGCATAAAAATTTGTTTACAATGTTGTCCGTGCATTCAAATCTTAAGACTTATGGTTTTAAAATTAATGACGAAATGCAGGTTTGAATCCTTAAGGTAGTGCTGGCTTGCGCAGGAGCAACAACCTCTCAGTTTTCCTTTCTTATTTCATCATTTAGGAGTAGTATTTTATAGCAGAAGTTGGAAGTATAATAGTGTAGGTTCTATATGTTTTCTTTTCTCTTCAGTTGTAAACTGGACTGGATTATATTTAATTTTCATTCAATGGCGTTTTCCTCTTACTTTGTAAGAATCTGGAAAGTAACTCATGATCAGCCCATTCATATCGGCATAACGAGTTTTTAATTTATCCAAACTTACTGAAATCTTGCACCACTGAAATGAGTTTCAAAATCGAACAAAAGGGATAGATTTTTAATCTGAAATTTTTATACTGTTTGTTTCTATAATGAAAATATCCTAGATTCAGTTCCATATACCTTAATATTTTTTGTTGATTCGAAGCTCTTCAAAAAGGGTGATCAAATGACTATAATTCAGATATTGTCATGTTGGTTTCTTTGTAAAAACAATCGTTTTCAGCAAAATTTAAAGAAAGCTCTTCCTTTTAGATTCTTAAAAATGTGTACAAATATCTCGGATAATTAAATGGGCCAAATGGTAGCGGAATTACACTTGCCTTTATGTGATATCATATCCGCAATTCGAGCTTACCTTATTCATTACTATACAAACCGAAGTATGCTAGCATGTCTCCCCCCTTTAAATGTTTCTACTCGCTTTAATTCAAACATATATCTCAAATAGCCATGATTAGGATTGGCCAAAGGGTGTAAAATGACTATTGGCTAAAATATGGCCATAGCCAAAGCATCTTTGTCCTTTAGACTAAGTGAACTTAAGCTTAAACAATCTTCTACATATCCTTAAGGTTGGAAATACATCTTTAGATTAAAATTTAGTAAATAGTCAAGTATTATTTCAAACAACCATAACCTACACTCGGGTGTGGCAACTCATATCCCCAACTCTAACTCAAAACAATAATAAAAATCACATGTTGTAATTGTGGGTGCATTTCATGTGGCGTGGTTACAATGTGTCCAAAAACAAACAAGTGCACGCCATCGTGACTTGTTTCAAGATAAATATTAAAAGTGACTTAAAAATTAAAAAGGCTAAATTCACAATAGGCTAAAACGTAAATAATCAGATAACTTAGGCCAAATATTAATAGTAAGCGACCGTGCTAGAACCACGGAACTCGGGAATGTCTAACACCTTCTCTCGGGTTAACAGAATTCCTTACTCGGATTTCTGGTCACAGACAAATTAAAACAGAGTCAAAATTCCTCGTTTTGGGATTTTTAAAATAAAACGGTGTCCCGGAGCATCATCAAAATTCAGGTGACAACTCTAAAACTAAAAATAAATCCCAAATCCGAATAATGTCACCTAAAGTGGAAAAACTCCCTTATTACCCTTTATTTTACCGGGGATGAAAAATGAGGTATGACAGCACCTATGACCAGACTGACCTAGAAGGGTGCTCTGTTCAGGTGGACTGAGGAGTGTGAGGAGAGCTTTCAGAAGCTCAAGACAGCTTTGACTACAGCCCCAGTATTAGTTTTGCCTACTGGTTCAGGGTCCTACACTGTCTATTGTGATGCCTCGAGGATTGGCCTCGGAGCGGTATTGATGCAGGACGGTAGGGTGATTGCCTACGCGTCTAGACAGTTGAAGGTGCATGAGAAGAATTATCCAGTCCATGATCTCTAGTTAGCAGTTATTGTTCACGCCCTGAAGATCTGGCATCATTATCTGTACGGTGTTCCCTGTGAGATTTACACTGATCGCCAGAGTTTACAGCACTTGTTCAGGCAGAAGGACCTTAATCTACGTCAGCGAAGGTGGTTGGAGCTACTTCAATACTATGATATCACTATATTATACCACCTAGGGAAGGCCAATGTAGTGGCCTACGCCTTGAATTGTCGGGCAGAGAGTTTTGGGAGTTTGGCATATCTTCCAGCAACTGAGAGGCCTTTAGCCTTGGATGTTCAATCTTTAGCCAGCTAGTTCGTGAGGTTGTATGTTTCAGAGCCTAGCCGGGTATTAACTTGTGTGGTTGCTCGGTAATATTTTTATGACCGCATCAGAGAGCGTCAGCATGATGATCCCTACCTTCTAGTTCTTTATGATAGGGGTGTGCTCAATGTAGATAGGCTTCGGGAGATGATTCTTGAGGAGGCTCATAGCTCGTGGTACTCCATTCATCCGTGTGCCGCAAAGATGTACCAGGATTTGAGGCAGCACTATTTGTGGAGGAGGATGAAGAAGGATATAGTGGGGTTTATGGCCAAGTTTCTCAACTGTCAGCAGGTCAAATATGAGCACCAAAGGTCGGGTGGATTACTTCAGAGGTTAGAGATCCCTGAGTGGAAGTGGGAGCCGATCACCATGGACTTTGTAGTTGGACTTCCACGGACTTTGAGAAAGTTCGATGTTATTTGGGTGATCGTGGATCGGCTGACCAAGTCAGCTTATTTAATCCCAGTATTGACCACTTATTCATCTGAGAGGTTGGCCGATATTTACATTAGGGAGATCGTTCGCCTTCATGGTATTCCAGTATCTATCATTTTAGAAAGAGGTACATAGTTCACATCACGGTTCTGGAGAGCCGTTCAGCAGGAGTTGGGTACTAGGGTGGAGCTGAGCACAACCTTTCACCCTCAGACAGACGGGCAGTCAGAGCGCATGATTCAAATTCTTAAGGATATGCTCTATGCATGTGTGATGGATTTCGGATGGTCATGGGACCAATACTTGCCTCTTGTATACCATTCCCGCATTCAGATGGAACCGTATGAGGATTTGTATGGTAGATGGTGTCGCTCCCTAGTGGGATGGTTTGAGTCGGGCGAGGCCCGATTGTTGGGTTCTGGATAAGGTAAAGGTGATTCAGGAAAGACTTCGCACAGCCTAGTCCAGGTAGAAGAGCTATGCGGATCGGGAGGTTCGTGATTTGGCATTTATGACTGGTGACTGGGTTTTGCTTCAGGTATCGCCTATGAAGGGCGTCATGAGGTTCGGGAAGAAGGGTAAGCTGAGTCCGAACTTCATTGGTCTTTTTGAGATATTGCGGTGCATTGGGGAGGTTGCTTATGAGCTTGACTTACCTCCCAACCTAGCAGGAATTCATCCGGTATGCCACGTGTCTATGATCCGGAAGTATCACGGTGATCCAACTCATGTATTGGATTTCAGCTCAGTCCAGTTGGACAAGGATCTATCTTATGTTGAGGAGCCAGTAGCCATTTTAGATAGGCGGGTCAGAAAACTCAGGTCAAAGAATATTGCATCAGTGGAAGGGTCAGCCGGTCGAGGAGGCGACTTGGGAGACTGAGCAGGATATGCGCAACAATTACCCTCATCTCTTCACAGCTTCAGGTATGTCTTATTACTCGTTCGAGGATAAACAATTTTCTTAAGATAGGGAGAATGTAATGACCCGACTGGTCGTTTTGAGAGTTAGTGCCCTGATCCCCTAATAAATGCTTTCCCCATGTTTGTTTCTGCTATTAGGACTTGCCGGAGTGATTGGTTATGGAATTCGGAGAGTTCTGGGACACTTATTGCCTAGATGTGAGTTTAAGCCTTAGAATTAGGGTTGTAGTCGGAACTGTGTGAAGACGGGCCTGGAATGGAATTTCTTCAACTTCATTAGCTCCGTTGAGTGATTTTGGGGTTAGGAGCGCGTCCGGAATATATTTTGGAGGTCTATAGTAGATTTAGGCTTGAATTGGAGAAAGTTAGATTTTCGGCGATTTTGGCCGATAGGGGAAATTTGATATCGAGCTCGGAAAGGAATTTCGAGAGTGGCTGTAGGTTCATAGTGTCATCTGTGACCTGTGTGTCAAATTTAACAGTCCTCGGACTAGGTTTGACGTGTTTCGGCATCGTTTGTAGATTTTGGAAAAATGCTAAGTTCTTAGGCTTGAATCCGTGTTTAAATATTGTGTTTGGTGTTGTTCTAGGTGGTTGGAAGGCTCGACTAAGTTCGTATGGTGCTATGGGTTGAGGTCCCAGGGGCCTCGGGTGTGTTTTGCATGCTCAACGGGTCATTTTTGGACTTTGGAAGATTGCTGGTTTTTGCCGGTGTCTGCACCTGGTGTTCTTCATCGCTATCACGTGAGGAAGTTTGCGATCGCGTAGAGAAATCGAGAGGCCAGTTGGGTTTAACTCATCGCGATCTCATAGAAAGGGACGTGATCGCGTAGGGAAGGCAGGTTGTGCATCGTGAATGCATGGGCCAGGTCGCGTTCGCGTAGAAGAATAAGGCGGCAAAGGGAAGCTGGGCTTTAACTCTTTGTGATCCCTTGGGTTCAATCGCGATCGCGATTAAGGACTAGGAAGATTTAAAATGTTCCAAATCGAGGGTTTATGTCATTTTTCACTATTTGGACTTGAGAGATCGGGATTAGGCGATCTTTGGAGGGATTTTCACGTGGGTGTTTGGGGTAAGTGATTCTTACTTAGTTTTGATTAATTCCCACTAATATATGTTTAATTTTATCATCGATTTGGGGTGAAATTTGGGGAAAATTTGAGAAAAGTTCCTAGGCCGAGTTTTTGGATTTTGATCGAGAATTTGGTATCGGTGTTGGGTAAATTTGGTATGGTTAGACTTGTGAGTAAATGAGTGTTCGGAATTTGTAAATTTCACCTGATTCTGAGGCGTGGGCCCGGTGGACTTTTTGGGGTGATTTTCCTAATTTCGCGTTTTAACTTTGAGTTGATTAGTTGAGTTAGTTACTTATAACTATATTTACATTATGCAATGTATTTGAATAGATTCGGGCCATTCGGAGTTGGGTACTCGTGGAAAGAGCGTGATTTCAAGTTCATTTGAGCAGTTGAGGTAAATGGCTTGCCTAACCTTGTGTTGGGGACTTTCCCCTTAGGATGTTTGATATTATTTGATGTGTGGGCGCCGTGTACGTTAGGTGACGAGTACGTACACGGGCCGTTATTGCAAAAATCCCATTTTTTCTTCTTAAATCATAAATTGTCTTTCTTCTATTAAATTGCATTAATATGTTAAATTGTTTAGCTTAGAGTAGAAAAGCATGTTTACGTGTCTAATTGTCTATTTGATATTCTGTGCATCATGTTTAGTTAGGTTACTGTTTTTCCTTATCTATGATTATAAGAACTATATAAATTCGATGCCATACCTGTCATCTTATCTTGCACCGCATATTTAAATTAGGACTACATATGTATTCCGGGAGATCCCCCTGCACTACATATTTAATTGGGATTACAGTTTACAAACATATTCCGGGAGATCCCCCTGTACTGCATATTTAAATTGGGACTACAGACGTATTCCGGGAGATCCCCCAGCACTGCATATTTATTTTGGGATTATGGACGTATTCCGGGAGATCCCCCATGTATTGCATAATCATCTGGAACTACTGGACGGTATCCCGGGAGATTCCACATTGGGTTTACCTTGTTCTGAGTCGAGGGCTCCATTGACTGTTAAGTTTTTGAAGGTTTTCTTTAACTGCTTATTGTAGAATTTACTTATCTCCTTTACTGTTTTAAATTGATTATATTTACTCCAGTAGAGCCTTAACCTGACCTCGTCACTACTTGACCAAGGTTAGGCTTGGCACTTACTGGGTACCAATATGGTGTACTCATGCCCTTTCATGCACATGTTTCGTGTGCAGATCCAGGTACGAGCTATCGACCTCGAGGATGGTATTTGCTGCTGATTCTAGGAGACTACAAGGTATTTCTGCCGCGTCCGCAGAATCATCAGAGTCCCCTTCTACTCCATCGTTTAGAGTCCTTTTTATGTACTTCCAGACTTGTTTAGAGCTACAGTAGTTCAAGAATCTTGTGACTTTGTGACATTTTGGGTTACTAGGAGACTATTTTGTATGAGTCGAGCGGCACTATTTTTGCTATTTTAGATTATGCCCTTATTTTCCTTATTTCTTGTGTTTTATTAAAGTTTTCCCTAAATATTAGGATTACCTAGTCGTAGAGACTAGGTGCCGTCACGATACCTTCAGAAGGTAAATTGGGTCGTGACAGTATGCAAGGTAATAAAATAACTGACAGCTGAAACTGAACTGATAATATGATATCTGAAAGTAACTGGGAGTCAAAGATGATCTGGAGATATACTTACCTGCTGATACTGACTCAACTCTCTTAATATACTAAATAAAATAGATGTACGGCCTTATAAGGCTCGGAACGTGTAACTTCTCCGTTGTAGTAGGCTCGCTCATAGGCGCTAGGCCATACTAGGCTCTATATCTCATCCATGCTGGGCTCGCTCATAGGTGATCGGCCACAGTAGTCTCAATATATAACTTACCATCTGATCGAAAGTTGCCCAATAGGGGCCTGCCCATCCTTATAGCTTGATGGTGGTGAAAATACTATAATACTGTGTATATATATATAGACGCTCTACTCTCTTGGCTGAAAGAAGACAAAACTAAACTGAATATGAAGTCCCGATAAGGGAGAATATTGTAACTTGTGAGACTAGGATAATGTGAATAAATTCAGAAATCCGAACTTCTCTTTATGTCTCGTTATCAAACACATGTCGTCATGGGATCATGCCAAAATGAAGGAAAGGTTTAACCTTAACATACCTGGACCGATTCTCTTGATAATTCCTCTAACACACGTCTTTTGCGACGAAACACGTAACGGCGGATCGAAGTAGGAAAAAATGCGTATGATGTTCTTGAGAAAGATTGTAACGTACTCCCTTAGAATTGCAAATCCCGTTGCTATTATGTAATATAATCTCGTACGAATTTTGTTCAAGAAAATCACGTTGCTATGTAGATGAGATACAAGCATTTCTCAAGCAAATCACTTTGCTATGTAGACTAAGCATCATTCTTCCGAGCTTTCATCAATTTACCTATGGCTTACTTTCACGTACGAAAAAATAGGGTGCAACCAAATTAGGAAATAAACTACTAAAGATAGCCTAATTGAGCAAACCCATGTAGTACATGAAAGCATATCCTAATTTTATTGTTTATGTTTAATGGTGCTAAATACTAATATTTATTCGTATATTTCTTTTGTATGTCAAACCATGGGAAGCAAAATATGGATATCTATCAAAGCAAATTTAGATCAAAGTTCAATTGTAAAAATATTTGTTTAGTTGATTCATGTACGACACATACAATATTCAAAGAAAAGAAATATTTCTCTCATTTAAGTATGTGCAATGCAGATGTTACTATAATTTATGATAGTAGTAATCCAATTGAAGGCTCTGGAAGAGATACTATAACTCTGCCTAGGGGAACAATACTTATCATAGATAATACAATGTTCTCCTCCAAGTCCAAGAGGAACTTGTTGAGTTTTCAAGATACCAGCCGAAATGGATATCCTATTGAGACAATAGATGAGAATAATCTTGAATATCTCATCGTTACCAAGAATGTCTTTGGCTAGAAAGCGTTATTGAGAAGTTATCATCTTTATCTTGTGGCCTGAATTGGACAAGAATTAGTGCAATTGAGGCACATTCTATCGTAAAGCAAAAGGTTACTGATTCCAATACTTTTTGTACTGTAGAATAATCGATTGGGACATCCTGGATCAATTATGATGAGACGAATTATAGAAAATTCAAATGGGTATCCATTAAAGAATTTAAAGATTCTTTTAAATAATGAATTTTCTTGCAATTCTTGTTATAAAAGCAAGTTAATTATTAGACCATTACCAACAATGTCACGACCCGAATCCTAACCCAGGTCGCGATGGCACCCAACACCGTAGTCAGGCAAGCCAACATCAATCTACTGGTGAGTTTCTTTTAATTTACCAAAACATTTCCAACACTTAATTGGTTTAGATTTTTGACATTGGGATAAAATGAATAACTTAGACAATCTTAAGCAGAAATAGTCATAAAAGTCATAATTTAATATTTACATCCCAAAAATAATGTCTACTAATGTGTGTGCCAGGAACTAGTGTCACAAATCTACAGGCATATTAGTAGAGTAAAAACAAAAGAAGTAATAGACTGCCCTACTGTCTGGAAAGGAGTAGACAGAAATAACAAAAGAAGGCTCCATAGTACTGCTCAGGGTCGTCAAGAGGAGCAACTCACCGTGGAGTCTAGACCAGGTATATATCAGGGACGAACTCCGTACTGATATCCAGATGCACCAGCCTCAGAACCTGTACAATTAAGTACAGAGCATAACATGAGTACATAAACAATATGTACCCAGTAAGTATCCAGTCTAATCCCGAAGAAGTAGTGACGAGAGGTCGACGTGACACTTATTAGGGTCAAAATAATATGTTTTAAATGTATGGCTAAGCAGGGATGACAATCATGAATAATAATGAAGACAGGAACATCAAATATCCTTTACAAATACTTTTACGTGTCAAGTTCTCTAGCATACAAATTACCTAGTTTTCCTTTTTCATGGTATTTAATAGATACATAATCACAGAACACCCAAAATCTAACAAACACATAACATGCCATGAACATACAGCTGACACAACGCGAAAATAAATGTGCATTGCCGAAGGGTCGAACGGCTCGAACCATAGATGCATCTATTACACCGCTCACGAATTGAACATGCGACGCAGTTGACATAATAGTAGGGATACCCCGCTCGCGAATCATACATGCGACGTGGGTACCCGTATACATACACATAATTAACAGGAAATCAGGAATTCAGTGGAGAATATACTTACAGAGAAGGATTCAATAATATAAATTTCAGAATGTAACCTCCTAGATGTTCACTTAATAATTCAAGGATATTAGGCAACCTAAAATAACATTTAAGATTATAGATACGACATATACAACATGCTTGTGAATCCTAAACTCCCTGACATAACATCTAGTAGCTACGCACGGACCCTTGTCACTTTGTGCGTGCGTAGCCCCCACAAATAAGGACATACAATTATTTATATTCACCTATGGGGACGATTCCCTCTTACAAAGTTAGAAAGGAGACTTACCTCGTGTCAAGCCTACTTTCCGGTTCAAGAACGCGCCTGAAACTCCAAATTCGTTGCCCTAAGAACTCGAATCTAGCCAAACATCACATTAACAAGTCAATATATGCTCAGAACTCCATAATTCTCCTACTTAAATGGTCATTTCAACCCAAATTGGAAAATCCTAAAATACACCCCTGAGCCCACATGCTCGGATTCCAAAAATTTTCGGAAGAAATACTTACCCATAGCCTAAGGATCAATATTATATGGTTTTTTGTATGATTTCATAACAAATTTCTTGGTAAATTCTTGTTTTTATCAAAACCCTAGGTTTCGCTCTAAACCCATGATTTCTACTAATTTAAGGTGTTAATCTACCCAAGAATTCAAGTATTAAACTCACTTCATGGTAGGAATTACTTACCTTACAATTTCTAATTCGAATCCCTCCTTCACCAGCTCTCCAAATCGTCCAAAATGATGAAAAATGGTTCAAAAATGGCTATGTCTCCCATTTAAGACGACCCCACTGCCTACAGGTTTTTCGCACCTGCGTCTCGAGGACCGAACCTTCATTCTCGCATCTGCGAGAAGAATCTCGTATCTGCGGAAAAGAGGGAGGGGGAGGGGGTCAATGGTCGCATCTGGTGAGCGGAGACCGCACATACGGCTCCGCTTTTACGGAAAATGATCCGCACCTGTAGAACTGGGAAACATCCCCTGGAGTCTCACCTGCGAGGATGGGACCTCAGAAGCGGTTTCGCACTTGCGGCAATACCTCCACAGGTGCGGTCGCACCAGATCTGCTGCACCAGCAATCTTTTAAGGCTAGTTTTTTCCTCGCGCGATGACCGAATGGCATCCGGGCCCACCCGAGACCCCGTCCAAATATACCAACAAGTCCTAAATCATAATACGGACTCGCTCGGACCTTCGGAACGTCCGAAACAACGCTAAATATAAAATCATACCCCCCAAAACCTATTGGATCAAACTTAAGAACTTTAAGTTCTTGAATTCACTTTCAACACACCGAAACGTACCTATACTACTCGGAATGACACCAAATTTTGCGAGCAAGTAATAAATGTCATTACGGAACTATTCCCGGTCTCAGAATTCCGTTTGGACCTCGATAACACAAAAACACATTCCAAACCTCAATTTGAACTTAAGGAAATTCTTATTTCATTATTTGGCGCCGAAACGCTTATGGGTCATCCAAAACCCGTTCCGAACACACTCCCAAGTCCGCAATTATCATACGAACCTACCGGGACCTTCAAATCTCGATTCTGAGGTCGTTTACCAAAAATGTTGATTGAAGTCAAACTTGGCCTTTAAGGCCAACCTTAAGGAACTAAGTGTTCCTATACCACTCCAAACCTCGAACAAGCCGTCCCCGCAAGTCATAAATCAGTAAAAGCAACTATGAGAAGTCTCATTTAGGGGCACGGGGTCCTAGAACACAAAATGACCGGTCGGCTTGTTATAAACAAAGGTTGGGATTGAGTCCTTTGCGTTTTTGGAACGTATACAAGGGAATATTTATGGACATATTCACTCACCTAGTGGGACGTTTAGATAATTTATGGTCTTAATAGATGCATCTAATGATGGTCTCATGTGTGCTTATTATCATCTCGCAATCCTGCGTTAGCAAATTTAATGGCACAAATAATCTGATTATGGGCACAATTCCCCGATAATCTAATTAAGTGTATTAGACTTGATAATGCTGCTGAGTTTTCATCCCAAATATTTAATGATTAGTGTTTATCAATTGGTATAAGAGTGAAACATCTTGTAGCTCATGTTCACACTCAAAATGGCCTTGTAAAGTACTTGATTAAATGTCTGCAATTGATAGCAAGACTATTACTCATGAAAATGAGGTTACCTACTTTGTTTGGGGTTATGCCATTTTGCGTTCAGCAATGCTAGTTCGTCTCAGACCGCTAAATTATCATAAATATCCCCTGTTGCAATTAATTTTGAGTCATGAACCTAATATATCCCATTTAAAAAAATTTGAATACGCATTACATGTGCATGTAGTACCACCATATCACACCAAAATTGGTCCCCAAGGAAGGTTAGAAATATATGTTGGGTTTGAATTGCCCTTCATTATTCGCTACCTCGAAACATTAATGGAGGATTTGTTCGCCGCTCGATTTGTAGACTGTCGATTCGATGAGACACTTTTCCCAAAATTAGGGGAGAAATTAGTGAAACCAAACGTGAAATTTTGTGAAAAAATCCATTGTTGCCTCATCTTGATCCACGTGCCTCTATTTGTAAAAAAAAAGTGCAAAAGATCATTCACTTGCAGAAAATAGCAAATCAAATGCAAGACGCATTTACAGATCTGAAAAAGGATAACAAAATCACATATCCCTACAGAGAATGTTCCAATATTAATGTTCCTATTGGACAATCTTCTAGTGTCATAACTAATTAGTCAAAAGCACGCCTAAAGCGTGGCAGACCATTGGGTTCTAAAGATCGAAATCATAGAAAAAGAAAAACAAATGATCAAAATGACACTACGAAAGAGTCTAATGAAGTAATCCACGATGTAACCAGTCCTGAGATTCATGATGAAATCATTGAGCACGAGACTCAAGAAAATAAGGAACTACCAATAAATCCAATCGATGTTGAGATAAATTTGAATCGATTGGATATAGTGTCGGATTATGTATTTGCATACAATGTTGCATCTAGCATTATACAAGATAGTGAGGATCTTGAACCTCAATCTGTTGGATAATATCGATAAAGACGTGATTGGGCCAAAGTGGAAAGAAACAGTCCAATCCAAGTTGGATTCACTTACGAAACGTAAAGTTTTTAGGCATGTAATCCAAACACCTAATGGTGTTAAGCGCGTTGACTATAAATTGGGTCTTTGTACGTAAAAATAGTAATATAAATGAGGTACCAAAGATATAAGGCATGACTTGTTGCACAAGGATTTTCACAAAGGCATGGTGTCATTTATGAAGAGACGTATTCTCCTGTTATAGATGATACTAAGTTATGTTATCTCATTAGTTTTGCTGTCCATAAAAAGTTTGACATGCATTTAATGGATGTGGTTATAACCTACTTTTACAGGTCACTTGATAATGAGATATACATGAAAATTTCAGAGGGATTTAAAATGCCTGATGCACATAATTCAAAGTCCCTGGAAATATTTTCAATCAAATTGTAAAGATCTTTGTATGGTCTAAAGCAATCAGGAAAATATGGTATAACCACCTTAGTGAGTATTTATTAAAAGAAGGTTCTTTAAATGATGCCATTTGTCCATGTGTTTTTATAAAAAAACAACATCGAAATTTGTTGTACTTACCGTACATGTTGATGACATAAATCTTATTGGAGCTCCAAAAAGCAATTGATTATTTAAAGAAGGAATTCGATATGAAAGATCTCGGAAAGACAAAATTATGTCTCGGTTTGCAAATTGAACATTTGGCAAACGAAATTTTTGTTCATCAATCTGCCTACACAGAAAATGTATTAAAATGGTTTACATGGATGGAGCACGTCCATTAAGTACTCTAATGGTGGTTCGATCACTTGATGTGAATAGGGATCTGTTCCGACCTCAAGAAAAGAAGGAAGAGCTACTTGGTCCTGAAATACCATATCTTAGTGCAATTGGCACATTAATATATCTTGCTTATACTGCAAGACCTGACGTAACTTTTTTAGTTAATGTCTTATCAAGATATAGTTATGCTCCTATGGGCTTATTTATGGCAGCGAATGCAATCTCGATCTTGTTGGTTATGTCGATGCTGGGTATTTATCTGATCCACACAAGGCTCGACCTCAAATATGCTATGTGTTTACATGTGGAAGCACTGCCATATCTTGGCGATCGACTAAGCAATCAATCGTGACTACTTCATCTAATCATGCTAAGATAATTGTTATTCATGAAGCAAGTCGATAATGTGTGTGGTTAAGGTCTATAATAGATCTTATTCGAGACAAATGTGGTTTGAAATGTGACAATCTATCCATTTGTATGAAGACAATGCATCATGCATAGCCCAATTTAAGGGAGGTTCATAAAAGGAGATAGGAAAAAACCCATTTCACCGAAGTTATTTTTTACACATGAGCTTCAAAAGAATGATGATATCAATGTGTAACAGATTTGTTCTAAGCAATAATATGGCTGATTTGTTCACCAAATCTCTACCAAGTCAGCCTTCAAGAAGCTGTTGTACAAGATTGGGATGCAAAGGCTCACGGATGTGAATTGATGCTCCCATTAAGGGGGGTTAATACACATTGCACTCTTTTTTTCCTACAAGATTTTGTCCCACTGGTTTTTTCATGCAATGTTTTTAACGAGGCAACGAAAAAATGTGTACATGTGTATGTGTGTACGCTTTTTTCTTTACTAGAATTTTTTTTCTCACTGAATTTTATTTAGTTAAGATTGTAACGAGGCACATTACCTATTGAGTAACATTCAAGGGAAGTGTTATAAATAAAATTATACTCAGAATGAATGTCTATTTTTTTTTTTTTGGCTAAGTCATTTTTTCGGAGGGGCTTTACCCGTTATAAATGGATTCTCTCTCTTTTCTCTACAATATTGTTTTATTCTTTAATTATTTCATTTCAAAATAGTAATATAAACAGGCGCGTTTAGTGCTAGAACTAGGTCATTGCATTGCAAAAGTAGAAATGAAGGTAGGCCCGAAAGTAATACTACTGTTCAGAGATCCTAGCGGCTTCGGCACCGCCATATTCGAAGCTCTTCGACCTAACACTAACTCCAACCTTCAAAGGCGGTAAGCACCCCGTTCCCCTCTTCTGATCTCTCTCCCCTTTAATTGAATATATTTTCATACAATTGATTTAATTGCAGAGAAGAATCTCTGGATTTATCCTTAGAACGTTACGGAATCAAAGATCAAAAGCTTTCGGTTGAGATCGTTCATTTTCTCGATGGGTCAAATCTCTACGAGGTACTTTTCCTTTTGGGTGCATCTGATATGGGGGAAAATGTATTCGTGTAAAATGTTTTTTCACTTCCTGTATTTTTTTCAGTGTTTTGGATAAATTTTCAGTGTTATATGTGTAAAAATAGGTATTGGACAAGGTGAATGTGACAATGTGTAAGAATATGGTTGAAGTGAGTGCCTAATTATCCGGTACATGTGCTAGTGGGAGGTTGCAGGTACCTGGTGTAATAGTTGAAAGCTGTTGTGGACACCTCACTTAATTTTTTTGTCAACATTATTGCCAAAATTGGTAGGTTTAAGGAAGTGATGCAAAGTGAGAGTTGGTATGTTTATAGTTGAAGGAAGCCATTTTCTCCGTTTTGGTAGAAAATACTATTTAAATTAGTTTCATAGAAAAACAAGGGAATTGGTTAGGCATTTTGCTTTTGGGGATTATAGACCACGGGTTGATGTTTTGTTTTCTTCCTTTTCTTAGGTGTCTGTATTGCTTTTGGAAAATTACGAGCCTCCCACACTTGCTTGCGCTCTCAATGAGGTTCTGTCATTGTTAGTAGGAGATGGGTCATCAAATATGCCCACAATTGTAGCCCCTTTTCTTGTGGCTGACACTAAGCTTAAGATGGAAAGTAGAACTTCCGTTGGAGTTGACAACATCTCAGTTTATGGTCTGCAAGTAGGTGCCTCCAGTGGCCTTACTAAAACTTTGGTCACGAATTTGCAAAGCCCATCTCCGTCGTTGCAGATTTTCCACGAACATTTGGCCTCCTTACTTCAGTTGGTTCGAGTCTTGAACTTGCCTACTTTAGTTATAATTGGCAAAAAAGGTCAAAACTTGTATCGTAAGACTTCAGAAGAGGAACTCGAGGTACGTTATAAATGTTCGTATGACTGTTCATCAAATAGATGATTTTCATACTTTGAACATGAGAGCTGCTACCCTGTGTCATCTAGGTTGTTTGACATCATGCAGAAGTAATGAAACGAAACATGAGTGCTTTCTGGGCTTCTTACTTTCTTATGTTAATTTTAAGATCTAATTTTGTGAACAGTTTAATCCTGAAAAATTGTGTTTTTGCATGTCTTATAGAATGAAGGGGGTAGGGGAGAGGAGAAAGCACTTTAAATAGAGTGAATTTAGCTTTGTGTAGTTTCTATCGTTATATCCTATAGCAGCTGGCCGAGCTGAATGGCTTATGTGTTGCCAAGCAGTAAGTTATTACAGCTGCAAAAATGAAACCTGAGTGGCAAGAAAACCAGCTCTTGGTTGCTTAAGTTCAAGCAGATCAAGATAGACAAAGCCTTACATTGTCTTTGATTGAATATAATCAACTTTTAAAAGTTTGTTCGCCTTTTCTGTGACAAGTAACACAAACAACAGCTTGATTAGGGAATGGACTGCTGGAAGAAAAGCACTTTTAATAGAATAAATTAGTTATGGGATTTAGCTATGGTGCATTTATTCTTGATATATCCTATTGCAGCTGGCCGAGCTGAGTGGCTTATGTATGCTAGGCAGTAAGTTATACAGCTGCAAAATTAAACCGGAGTGGCAAAAAAACCAGCTCTTGGTTGCTTGAGTTCAAGTAGACCAAGATAGATAAAGCCATATATTTTCTATGGTTAAAACTAATTAAATTTTAATTTTATATTAAATTAACATTATTGTTTCCTTTTCTATGACAAGAAACCAAAAAAATAACTTGACTAGGGAATCTACTGCTGAAAACAAGCTGAAATAAAGCACTTTAAATAGAATGATTTAGCTCTCTTGCAATTATCCTTGATATATCCTATTGCAGCTGGCCGAGCTGAGTGGCTTATGTATGCCATGCAGTAAGTTAATACAGCTGCGAAATTCAAACCTGAGTGGCTAAAAAACCAGCTCTTGGTTGCTTGAGTGCAAGTAGACCAAGATAGTTAAAGCCATACATTCTCTTTGGTTAAATATACATCAGCTTTTAAGTCCTATAGAGTGATATTGACACCATTATTCCCCTTTGCTCTGATAAGTAACAGAAAAAAAATACTATAGGAGTGAACATCTGAAAATAGGCTGACTTGTGGGTGCAACTATACATTTTAAAAATTGGTAATTGCTCTGAAGGTGTCTTAAGCAAACCAACATTATGGTTCAAGTGATTTGATTGATAGAGCTATCGAATTGAATGTCATGCAGTTATTATTTGAAGCTCCCTGACCAGAATGACAGATCTACCTGTCTTTCATTTGATTAATTCTGATCCATATCCAAGCATATTCTTGGAGATCCTCTCTTACTATTTCTGTATATCAGTGGACGGGCTAGATATCCAACCACCCCCACCCAACCACATCCTCCCATCGTACTTATCCAATAAAAAGGATGAAAAACAAAATAAAATATACTAATACGCTTTATCTCACTTTCTAACTTCCAGGTGATACATGAGATAGGACAGCATTTGGCTAGCTTCTCATCTCTTAATTTCTCAGCTGAAAAGATAGCATGGGATGCAACCAAGTCTTCAAAAGAAACTCAAGAGCCTTGGCGTGCATTGTATGGGTGAATCTTGCCACAATCAGGAGCTAAGCATTAACACTGATTCATCTTTACATGGAGTGTTATTTAACTGATTCTCCTAGTAGACCTGTGGGAAAGCACAATCGCGTCTGGTGTTTCGACACGGAGAGATGACAATTATTCCGAGAGGCAGATGACTTACTTGACTGTATTCACTTTTCTTATGACTTGAACCTGTATTCTTACTAAGTTGTCTGCCTGTGAAACAAAACGTAAATTTCCGAGATCTACTGATGACCATTCTAAATTTTTTTCTGTATGTCATGTGTTGTTTAACTAGTGAAAACAAGTCCATCTATAGAGTATACATCAGTTGGTCTAAATATGAGATATATGGTTGCATTTGGTTCAAAAAGTTGGAAAAGATTTTCTGCGAATTTTTTTAGAGAAAAAGCTCAAAATAGTCAACTATCTTTAGACTTATGTTCAAAATCATCCATGATCTTCCACATGGTGCTGAAATAGTCCACGTTTTTTGAAAAAATGTCACACTTTCGGTCTATCACCAAACTGGTATATTTTGACCGGAGAGAGGGGCCTCTCGTTTGAGACTCTACTCCTCCATTCTTGTTTTAGTCATTTTGATTTCTTCTCTAGTTTATTCATTTTTTCCTGCTTGTGGAGTCTCAATATTTAGTAGGCATGCGGATTTGGTATGTTTATATGATTATTCCACGCTTGGATAGGACTGTATGTGCAGAAACTATTTACTTTTTTTGTTTACAATCAAATACAATTACAAAACAATACTTTCTAGCAGTGAAGATATGGTAGACTTCCCCTGACATATTACTTTAAAATTGGTATTTAAATGGACTACAGTCAGACCTTTCTATAATAATATTTAACACTTCACTATAAAAGTAAGTTTTTTCGGAATCAATTTTCATGTTATGTTATAATATATGCTCTCTATAATAATACTTCGCTATAATATCCAAAATATTCGGAACTGTATTTGAAATGCATCCTTTCCGTAGTAATTTGAGATCAATATCTTTCTTCTTGAGCAGGCAGGAACCCGCGTGTGGTCGGTCACTTTCACCTTAAAAAAGTAACAAAATGTTTGGGAGGAGGGGGCGGATGCACCTTGTCATAAGCGGTATTCGTCGAAAAAATGTGTGAAATATGTATATGTCATGAATATACAGAAATAATAAGAAAGATAAAAAGGAAATGATATTGTTTAAATTAATTAGATCCTTAGCTCACCTGGTCTAGCCATAGCAGCAACATGTTTTTTTTTTGTTTCTCCCAACGCAGTATGTGCTGTTTAGTTTATAAATTTTGTGTCCTATTTATATTTATTAAAAGATTACTCTTAAAATAACTTTTACGATGCTAGTCCCATTGTTGTCATGTTTTAATGGGATATTAAATAAATAACGAATTCAACTTAAAAAATAAAAGCTTATCGAGGAGAGTTGTAGTAATAGTTTGAATGTTTTACAAAAAAAATATGAATCAAAATATGCTGTTATAGATGTGTTTATTTAATATTGATACCGCTTACAAAAAATTCTGCCTATGCCCCAGGGGTGGCCCTTTCATAAAGCAAGTGAAGCAACTGCTTTAGGCCCCACATTTGTGGAGGCCTCATTTTTTGTTACACTTAATAGGCTATGTATAAGTTAAAAAAAGGTTTTGTGAGGTGAAATTTTTTGATTTGTTTCTTTAACAAGTATAGATAACAAGGATTTGCAACTGCTATGATTTCTGCTACGAATATTGCACTTGAAATGAATATCGAACCCGAATTTCTTAAGACTACATGAAGTAATAATTTGATGAGAATATTAATAATAAAATCTCAAAATCTTTCGAAGAGTCCTTTGGAGTTGATTACTTTATACATAATAGACAAAGTTATTTTTTTCACTTCAAAACAGATTTGAACAATTCAAAGCATATGAAAATAGTTTTGATTTATTATTTAGCGGTGAAAGTTAAAATCACTAGATAATAGATATTTTCAAAAATATTGCCTTAATCTTGAATGTTCCTCAAAGCATAATTATCAATTCGATTTTGATGGTTTAGATTTATTTTCGGAATTAAAAATATTAAGAAAGATAGTACAATTAGAAGATAATAATTTAATTGATACACTAGGTCAAATAAAAAGATTTGATTCTTTTTTCAATGCCCATATTAATACTGGAATAATGTTAATAACTCTTGTCACCGTCGCTTCAGCGGAAAGAAATTTTCAAAATAAAATTGATAAAGTCTTACCTAAAATCAACAATGTCTCAAGAAAGGTTAATGAGTTAGCTATATTGTCCATTAAGAAAGACTTATTAGGAATTATTGATTATAAGAAAATATTAATAACTTTGTATCTAAGAAACTTTAGAAAAATAAACTTCAAATAAATAACTAAAAAAAAAAGAAAGAAGTTAAGGCCCTCATAAAATTTGGCTTTAGCCATACAACTCATCGGGCCGTCCCTGCTACGCCCCTGTTTGGGAGATGACCAAATGTATATAATTTTTGAAGAATATGGACTATTATTACATCATGTGAAAGAGCATGGATAGTTTAAAACTTTAAGTCCAAAGATAATGGACTATTTGAATTAATGTACTTAGAGCCCGTTTGGACATAAGAAAATTTTCTTTTTTTTCAAAAGTTTTTTCTGAAAATAATGTTTGATTATCAAAATCTTATAATTTTTCTAATCTCACTTGAAAAAGGGAAGGTTTCTAGTGTTTAATTGCAAAATATGTAAAAAAAAAAAAGACATTTAATATATTACAAAAATTGTAACCAAATACAACTTCATCTACAATTTAAATTTTAGTGTAATTCTAAATTTGAATTTTTTTTTTTGAAATTCATGTCCAAACGCCTACTTAATATTGGACCCCAAAAAGGCAGAAACAAGTTACAGGATAAATGAAGAAGTCATATATATAAAAGTGAGTATTTTAAACCGAAAAACATTTCGCCTTTCCCGCACAAAAAATTCACTCATTTGGCTCCACCGAGTGTAGTACAGCGAGCAGAACGAGCCCTAATCTGCAATAAATTTCCGATTAATTCAAAATTTTGAAATGTCTTCCCCGGCAGCGCCGACGATCGTCGCCGCCGGTGGCACTAGCGAGGACCGCCATCAGAACCACAACAATAACAACAATACGGAGAACTCGGAGGGCGGCACCACCATGGCGATGCAGAAGAAGCGAGCACGAAGAGTGAGCTTTGCTGAGATGACTTCTGTACACTTCTTCGACCGTGATGAAGAGTACGAAACACCTCCGGATCCCTCCGGAAAAGCTGAAAGTAACAGTGAACGTGAAGAGATAATAAACTTAGGTTTTGATCAATTGGTCGACGATTCCAAAGAGTCCGAGGATGGAGACGAAGGAAACGACGAGAATGAGGATGAGGATGAGGATGAGGATGAGGATGATGAGATGGCTTTGCCTAGGTCGTTTTTAAGACCTGCAGAATCACCTTCTCCTGGCAGCAATTTTGGTTCTGCTACTTCAAATGATGATGGCAAGTGCTCTCTATCTCCCTCCTTTTTGTTTTATTTTATCTGTGTTTATAGCTGAGAAGGGGAGTATAATTGGTTCGGTTTAATCTATTTTGGGTTAATTCGGATTGGTTTAATAGACCAAAATTTTTCAAATCCCAGCTGAGTCAAAAACACTAGGTGATTTCTTCTTCTTCCCATCTGCTTAAGCATTACTCATGCTGGTGGGAAGTGACCGGTACCCCGTGGAATAGTTGAGGTGCTCGTAAGTTGGCTCGTCTTATTAGATAATTGATTAAAAATGCAACACAAAGCCCACAACGTATTCTGATCAGATGTTAGTTTAAAATGCTTATACACAAGAATAACATACCCCGTAAAATTACACTAGTGGGGTCTGGGGAGAGTAGAGTGTACGCAGACCTTACCCTACCCCGAAAAGGGCAGAGATGCTATTTCCAGGAGACTATCGGCTCAACAGGAGAGGCAATAATATCAGAAAAGAAATAAGAGAAAAGACATGTAACAACAAAAGATACCAGAAAGAATCTTATCGTAACTTTGCATCTTCTGGATGCCTGCAATGAAGAACCTTATTTCATCAAAAAACAAAAGATATCAGAAAGAAAATAACCACAACAAATAAGTGAAAGGACAATAACACAAAACTATGCAAAACAACAATGTGAATACAGAAAAGACCGCGAACAAACCTAAATGAAACTCTATCAGACTACTCGGTACAAAGAGGGAAGAACTCTCGACTACCCCCTAGACTACCACCCTAATGCTCGACCTCCACATGTTCCTATCAAGAGCCATGTCCTCGAGAATCTGAAGCCGTGCCATGTCCTGCCTGATCACCTCGCCCCAATACTTCTTAGGCCGCCCTCTGCCTCTTCTCGTACTTGCCAAAGTTAACCGCTCACACCTCCTAACCGGTACATCTAGGCTTCTCCTCTGCACGTGTCCGAACCATCTGAGCCGCGTTTCCCGCATCTCGTCGTCCACGGGAGCCACGCCCATCCTCTCCCGAATATCTTCATTCCGAATCTTATCCAGCCTAGTGTGCCCACATATCCATCTCAACATCCTCATTTCTGCTACTTTCATCTTCTGGATATGTGAATTCTTGACTAGCCAACACTCAGCTCCATACAACATGGCCGGTCTAATCACCGCTTTATAGAACTTACCTTTGAGTTTCGGTGGCACATTCTTGTCACACAGGACTCCAGACGCTAATCTCCATTTCATCCACCCCACTCCAATACGGTGCGTAATATCCCGTCGATCTCCCCATCTCCCTGGATAATTGACCCTAAGTACTTAAAACTTTCTCTCTTGAGGATGGCCTGTGAGTCAAGCCTGACTTCCACATCCGCTTCCCCGGTCACGTCGCTGAACTTACATTCCACATATTCCGTCTTAGTCCTACTCAACTTGAAACCTTTAGACTCTAGAGCCTGCCTCCATACCTCTAGTCTCCCATTAACGCGCCTCGCGTCTCATCAATCAGAACGATATCATCAGCGAACAACATACGTCATGTCACCTCTCCTTGGATATGGTGTGTCAGTGCGTCCATCGCCAGAGCAAATAAGAACGGGCTGAGCGCAGATCCTTGGTGTACTCCCATAACCACCAGAAAAGGCTCTGAGTCACCTCCCATAGTCCTAACTCGAGTCATAGCTCCATCATACATATCCTTTATTGCACTAATGTAAGCCACCGACACACCTTTCACCTCCAGACACCTCCAAAGAACGTCCCTAGGGACCTTGTCATATGCCTTCTCTAGGTCAATAAACACCATATGCAAATCCCTCTTCCTATCCCTGCATAGTTCCACCAACCTCCTGATAAGGTGGATAGCTTCCGTAGTAGAACGGCCCGCCATGAACCCGAACTGGTTTTCCGATATAGTTTAAAATGCTTATGATTCCCTGAAATGAAATAGGATTAAATTCAAACAAAATACACTATTACAAACTAAAGTCCTTAGAAACAAATCTAAGTAAATTCATATTATCTGCTGATGCATACAACATTCTCATCATGAATTGAACACCATAACAAACCACAAAATTTTGAATCTAATAAACGAAAGAAATGGATCATTAGTTTGATCAATTAGAGTTTTCAAGATGGAAATTCTAATTTGGTTAGTAGTTGGCTCTTCAGTTTATGAGGTTTCATTTGTTTTAGGTCCTATTCCGTGTGTTTATTTCTCCAAGGTTACTGTCATAGGAAGTAGAATATGAGAAGATAAAGGGAAATATGAAAAAAAAAATAGAAAGAGAAGTAGGAAGCCTGGACATAGAACATTATAAGAAAAGGAACAAAATGATAAAAGAGAAAAGAGGTAAAGGAAAATATAAGAGGAGGGAATCTTCTTCTGGTTACTGAAGTGGGTTAAGTACCATGAGGTCTCAGGTTCAAATGGGCAAAAACACTAGGTGATTTCTTTCCATCTGTCCCAACCTTAGTGGACAAAGTTGCCGATACCTATTACTGGTGAGAGGCAGCAGGTATCACGTGGAATTAATCAAGGTGTCCATATGCTTGCTCGAACGCCACAATTATAAAAAAAATATAAGAGGAGAAAGCCTTGACAAACAACAATAGGAGCTTGAATGATTCAAATTTTGCTCCTTGCCAAAGTAACATTTAAGGTCAGTCCCAAACTCTGGACCTATTCCTCTTTTCTGAATGCGGGTGCCAACTCAAATTACATAGCCAAGTTTCAAAAGATATCAACATACTTATCTGTAGTATTTCCCAAGTTGCAGGTGCCATGGCACCCCCACCCATCCACATGGATCTGCCCCTGTTTGTAGATACTCCATTTGGTGTACAATGTACAACAACAGCATGTGCCTTGCATTGGTCATCTTCGCGCTAGAGATAGGAAGAGGTTATGTATGGTCTTTATGGCTTGAATTGTTGTTATTTTGAGAGATTGGATAATTAGGATTTTGGCTCCTTTTTATTTTTAGCTGTTATCTTTATCCTTTAATGTACTGACTTGGGCCACATTTTGTGAAAGGACTTCTATGATATCGCATATCAGGATAGCTGCTTCTGCATGTGACATGATAATAGATTTGTTATCTGGAAGGAATTTGTGGTCTTTGTTGTCATTGAATCACACATGGAAAACAAACCATCTTTTTCTCTAATGGTTTAAAATTTTCAGTTTACAGAGTTCTCTTCCATTAGACATAATTATGTTGATTTGATAGCAGTGTTAAGCCCTTAAAGAGTTTGTAACAGCAGTATTCTATGTGGCCTTTCTTTTTGGCAGAAGATAATTTTTTTGGCCCAGTATCTCCCAATTTTATAAGGCCAGGCCGGCTATCAGATTCAGCAGTGTCAGACGAAAATCATGATATTACTATGGATTCAACAGTTTTCTCCATGCACTTCCGCAGATTTGTTAGGTCAGATTCAGGGATAGATTTGAAGACCCCAACAGAAATATCATTTGATGAGAAAACACCGACACAGACCGGTCTAGGTAATTCCATGGAACTCACTATGTCCAAGAAGCTAATTTCTCAATCTTCTATGCCTGTTGCCAATTTTAGTGGCATTAGTGATTCGAGTGACATGAGTCTGATTGGAGAAAATTCGAGAAGATATGATTATGGGAGACTCTCTCCTGATTTAGAAGCTCTTTTAGCAGAAGGCCAAGAAAAACATGCAGTTTCTGTTTCAGGAGATACTAGTGTTTTAGAGTCACCAGCAAGCAAGAAAATGGAGGTTGGAAGTGCAATGATGGATTTAGGTGGAAATGGAGAACAAGAAGCAAATGCAGTTGTTAGTCTTAACATGCCACTTGTACCTTTGTGCCAGAAAATCGACGGCGCAGATGATGGTAATAAGTTTCTTTCTAGTGCAATTGATGGCGATACGTTGCTCATATCCACTGTTCCAGCTCCGGATAATTATGTTGATAGAGTAAATCAGTCGCCGAAGCAGCTAAGTAAAGTAAGTAACCGAGTTATGGTATGTTAATTCCGTTGCATAAATGCATCATCAATAGCCATGACCTGTTGTGCTCTCTTATCTACACCATCTTGGTACACTACATCGTTGGGCTTATCTACACCTCAGTTCTTTTGCTTACATTTATGTAAAATACTTCATCATTTTCCACTTGACATTATGTTCATGTCCTTAGTGTTTCCTGCTTTGAGATTCTACATGCTAAGTTTATTTGATGATAAGGTAGGTGATAGAAGATGTGACTTCAAATATAAGATATGATCATTTACTTGCCATTGCCAATTCTTTTAGATCGAAAGGTGCATTTGACCCTGCATCTCGTTTTCTAATTGCATAGATTAACATGGTTAGAGCGATTTCTGTGTCAATCATATTTTACATATGGTAAATGCCATGTATCTTCAAATGCATTTATAATATCTGGTCATTGTGCTTCTGTATTGTTAGCTTAATTCTGCCAAGGGTCTTTAATCAATTAATGTCGTCTATCGGTAGTTTGTGTCTTGTTCAGGAATCAGGATGCTGTGTTCTACAGTCCTGTACATGGCATATTTTGGCTAAAGTCCTTGTTGAATTGCAAGTAGTTGGTGTCTTGTTTAGGGAAGCATTGTTCTAAAATCCTGTACATGCCACGTTGGGGCTAAGTTTCTCGTTGAATTGTGAAACAGATATGTTTGATCCATGTCCCTGAATGATTTGTTTCAGTGAAATAGTTATGATAAATATTTTTACTGGGTCAGGAAGTTAGGAAATAGTTATGATGAATATTTTTAGGGAAAATTTCACATAAGAATAACTGGGCTCCCTACTTTTTAATTTTATAGCCCATATTTCAATTTAGCCAAAAATATTAGGCTAATACTCAACTTTCAACTTCAATAGATTCTCGAAATTACTATTGAATTTTTAAAAAAATTGCTCAAGCTTTTAAGTTAATTTTTGAATCAGTAACTGTGACTCAAATATTAGTTCAACAAACCAAATCCATTTGGGTGGTGAAAATTAGATTTTTAACAAGCTTAAATATGTGGGTTTAAATTTCAAATTTAATTTGTGAGAAATTTAGAGTGGGTATTATTTAGACTTGTTAGAAATAGTATAAGGAGGTTGTATATAAAATTTGAAGTCATTTAATGGAGATTTAGACTAGTTTTGAACAAGAATTGTAACTGAAAATCATGGAAGAAGTTCGTCTACAGACGCTTGTATAAACAAGTTCGTCTCATATACACTATTATACAAGATTATATATAATTATACAAAAATTGACTTTGTCTCTACCTTGCGTCTTTTCTGAAATTTAACTCAAATCTTGCTCAAATCTACTCCAAATCACTTCAAATTTAAATTTTGAACTCCTTTTGATATTTTCAATCAATTGGAATAACACCCAATCCAAACAACTTACAAACTCAAAAAATCCTATTTTCGAAAGCAAAGTTTTGAATGGCCTTCAATGGTGGACTTTTACTCTTAAATTTTCTGACATTGCAAACAGAGGGAGAAGCAGAAAATACACGGCCCCTTGAAGCATAAGTAGAAGATGTAAAAAGAAGAGAAAGTGAAAGCAATGGTTGTGAGAACACAGATTTAACTCCATAGCTGTTAGAAGCCATTGGTTGTAAGAACACAGATTTTGAATTTGCTAATGCTTTTAAAATATGTACAATATGGGCTAGATAGGGTAACACTTAAAAACATGGGCCATTTTTTGTTATGGTGCGAAGTCATGTCTATTTTCTTGTAATTCTTTCATATTTTTACTGGGTCAGGAAGTTAGGCTTAAGCTACTTTGCTTTTTCCCAATGCCCCGATTTCATGATTTTTTGTAGTTTCAATTGCAGGATGTTGGTGAAAATAATAAGTCTGTCAAGGATGCTTCTGAGGTTGGAATTAGTGAAGCCTTATGTAGTAATGATGGTGAGCTTGGTCAATTTTGTGGGGCCCCATGTGGCAGGGAATCTCCGTTGGTTGATTTAGTGTCCTCTTCACCAGCTACGCAAAGACTAATAGTTATTGGGAGTCCTTCACCTGTCAAACAGAATTCGATGGCAGTGTCTTTCCTTGAAGATCCCATTTCCTTTTTGAGCAATGAAAAGAGAGGACCTTGGACAAGTTCAGTGTCCCTCCAGAAGAACATTTCTAAACTTGATAGACTTAAGGCTTCTGAACTATCTTCTTCCCTTGGCGACAGAATCCCCAATATGGACATCAGAACCTTAGAATTTCCAAGAACACCTCCTTTGGATTCTATATTGAAGAAAAGGAACCTCCAAATGGGAGTCAAATGTCTGGATTTCTCTATGACTTGTACAGAGGAGCAATTTTCAGGTACTTCTATGAAGGAGCGAGAAAGAAGAATGTTCACCTCAGGTGGTAGTAGGAGTGAGACTCTTTTAACTGGCGAAGATGTAATTCCATGTGAACAATCTCTGGGCCCTGAAAAGCAGGGGAATTCTCTCAATCGGCTAAATACTGGTTTTCTCCCCATGGATCAAGTGTTGAAGCCTACAGCCCCTTTGGCTTCATCAAGGTTTTCTTGGTCAGGAAAAACAAATGACACCTTTACACCAAATGACCTCAGGCAGAAGATATCACTGATTTCTAGAACTGATTCCCCATCGATTGATTATCTAGCGCAGGAGAAAGTTACTGCTATTGCTCAAAAGTTGGTTTTTTCTCCAGAAAAGTCCTTACAGTCAAAGTCATCAACATGGACTGAACATCAGTCCAGCCCCTTTAAAGAATCAAAGTTGCATGATGAACCCATGAAGAGCTTAGGCCTAGTGAAAAATGCATCTTCAATAGGTAATCTGACAGATGGACATTCTTTGAATGCAACTGATGGCAATTTGCATTCTTCCTCCACATCAACTGAAGAACAGTCTGGTTCACCAGTTGTCGAAGACAGCAAAGTGTTAAGGCAACCAGACGGGACATATAGCATAGAAGCTAAGCTCCTTGATCAAATGAATGTACTGAAAAGCACCGAGGACTCGAAGATCTCCAGGGATGAGAGCCCTCATCTATCGTCAGCAATATTAGATGGGAATATTCAGAGTGCAAATGGTCTCCCTAGACTTGAAATTGATCCTCGAGAGCTAAACAAGTCCTCTTTAGCTGGCACTGCTTCTTCCTCTATTCAGAACGTAGAAGCGTTGGCGGTTGAAAAGGTTAATACACCATTCCATTCCCTTATGTGTTGTTCGACATTGATCAATTACTTTGCTGTGGTGTCGGTATGCAGCTAAACCTGTGTCCTGCATGAGCCATATTTGCTTATTTACTACTTCTCTAAGGTTATTTTTCCCTACATTTGATGCACTTCTATCAATGTGGTGTTGTCCCCTTTAAAAAAGCTACTGTCATTGGCAATTGTTCTTCCTTTTTTGTTAATTTTGGATATTGAAACATGGAAACAGCTGGTTCTTCTTTTTCCATTATGAATTTGGTGTTTCATTTAATTTTCTACCTCCAAATCCTTATTGTGGCTTCTATGCACACGCTTGCTGAATTCCTGCTTTGCCACCTCTTTAGCTTGAAAATTCGCAACTTGCATCCAATATTCACTTATATAGCCATATTCTGCAGACTCCTGTACAATGGTCTTCACGAAGTCCGCCAGCAAAGGGGTTTCACTTGCTGGCACAATCCAACATTACATGTTCCTCTGTAGGTGAAGCTGTGCAATCTCCCACATGCAACCAATCAATTGGCAGACCTAGAAACTCTTCTGCCCATAAAAGATGCAGTGAAGAGTTGACATATGGAGATATGGAACACACAAATGAAATTATCATGTCCCAAAGTAGCTCGAAACTCCAGAGAGGGGTTGGTTATAGTCCAGGAATATCGGGACGTCCTGATGATAGCGGAAAAGAAATGCTCAGAGCTCATCTTGAAGTCAGACAATGGAAAGATGTAAGATGGCTTTATGGTCTTTCTATGTTACTTGCCTGGATGGCACTCTTTCTGAAGAAAAGGGTTCGGGAAATGAAAAAGCTTCCTCTTTATCTTGCAGATAAAATCCAAATGTATGGAGGATGCAGATGAGTGGATATCTTTGCCTAAAGAAAGACTTACCATGCTTACTATGCCAGCGGTATAGTTTTTCACTTCAAGATATGCTTTAGAAATGTTTCTGTCGGTAGAATTTACTTTTAGATGTAAAATAACCAGATTTTGATTCATGTTGTCTTATCATCTTTATTGTTTTTTAATAAATTGTTGTAGATTGAAATGGTGGAAGACATTGTCACCCGAATGCAGAAGGCAAAAACATACGACATTTTGCACAGTCAAATTCTCACTCAGGTTTCTTTGCTTGGGGATACGTTGGCTCATGTTTCAGAACTAATGAAAAGCAAAATAATAATAGATCAAATGTTAAATGCATTCTTCTTATGACCACGAAGATTTAAGTAGCTATTGACCTTGATTTCCTCATCTTTTCAGAAAGCTTTAGTTGCCAGTTTTCAGGAGAAAAGGTAAATTCTCGTTCCACCTTTATTTGCCAACATAATTGATGTTATTTTCATTTTGACATCAGATTCCTGTGTGCTTGAGAAGTGTGTTATTTCTCTTATATGTGATGATAATGCAGAACTTTAGAAGCAATGATGTTGTTATGTCAGCTTGTACATGAGAAAGCAAAGTATCACTTGAGGTGTGTGAAGAAGGAGAAACTGCTGGTACTATTTATGCTCAATCTCTCTTTCTATGATTTCCTTGTCATTCTTTTGACATAATTCATCATGCATATAGGAAAAATGTCAACTGTTGAACTCTGGAATTCAGAAGTTCCAAATGTCAAAGATCAATCATTCGCTTCATAATTCTATAACTGTGTCAGGAGTCACCCAGGGTGATGCAATTTCTTGTGAGAGCTCATTAGCCTGTGAAAAGGCTCTGCAGGAGGTACTCTATAGAAATCAAATATTGATTACATACTGCTTTTTGGCAAGCCGATCATTTCCTATAACATTTTCATTTGCTGATTGTATTTTCCGTCTAAAAGAGGAAGGAAATATTCAATAAAGGAATAACACTAATAGCAAAACTTCCCTTTTCAATCTGTCATTTTATTTGCCAGGATCGTTTTTTTGTTCTCCATTCTTGGCGTTCCTTGTTCAGCTGAAAACTTGGTGGTGTTGCTAGGTTATATTTGTTGTTGTTATCATTAACTGTAAATTGTATGGATGTCATTAACTGTAATACTTCTGACTTTGTCCATGAGTCCATGACTAAGAACTTGTAACTGGATTTCTTGACTTATTGATCAGTTGCCATTCGTCTAAGACTTTGTATTCAGTTATTATCTTTTCTGTAGTTGTAGCTCAAAATCCATTTCATTAACAGGAAAAATGCTCTTAGTTGTCCCAGTCAGTTTTAAGTGGTTACTCTACAGTTATGACTTACAAGGGCTCAACTATGGGTTGTAGCTCCTTTTTCCTCCCGGTTGAAGTTTGTCTTCTGTCTGTTGTAAGGGCATCAGGTCCCTAATCATCATAAATTCATAATCTACTACTTTATCTCGTACAGACTGGAGTTCAGGTCTATTCATCAGAATTAATTGTGGCACACATCAGAATTAATGTGTCTATGCAAGATGCAACAGCTTGTTTTATTTGTGACCATGCTTCTAGAATAACGAGTTAGTGCACTTCATATCTTTTAATGTTCATGAAGTTTTCCCACGTTCCAGGTTGTCTTTGGATACCGAAGACATTTAGAATAATTGTCTTACACTTATCATCCTTTATGCGCGTTCATGTGTCTGTGAGAAAGGATGTGGACATGTGTTTTTTTAATGATCATGATGCAGAAATCGTTTAATAAATGTTTTTGCCTTCTTTTTAGAGGACTAAAAAGTTAGAGAAATTAAAGATAACTTGCTTGATTTTAGCAAGCAACTTTGTATACTTTGTTTGTTGACCTATATAATGCTATATTCCTCTGAGCTTGTCCAACTCATCATACTTGCTATGGCCAATTTAATCTAGTATGATACAGATGGTTTATGTAATGCAGGAGCGTCATAATAAAGTGGCTACTATCAAGGAGGGTTTGGAAGTTTCAGAAAGAAAAGTCGCAAAATTGGCTAGATCCTTGCGTTCTTCCTTTAAACTTGAGGGAGAACCAAGTTGTGCCGCTACCATCATTTCTGTAAAAGAACATCTAATGAGGAGATCGTGTTGTAGATTCCTACGTCAAGATATGCAGGTCTCTTCTGTCCTGTGTTATATGCTTCAAGCTACTTTTTCCTGTCACTAATATACACCATTTATTATTTTTTAGATGTGTGTCATTCAGAATGTGAGGAGGCCATTTGTCATCCTCAACTATCTTGGTTTGCTGGTTCAAAGGTTTCTCTGACAATTTTCCTACTCCTATTTTCATGATGAAGGTTTTGGAAGAAAGTTTTGTTCTACCTCTATGTCATGATATGTTTAGGTTTTTATTTGTTTGAAAACTCCAGTTTGAAGTTGACTATTGGTCCAAACTCAAGCATAATCGTCTCTAACAATTTGAATGGTCAACTAATCACAAAGGTGAAAGTCATGATGAATTTTTTCTTTGTACTTTCTTTACTTCTCTTGGTTTTATTGATGTGCTACATTTTGGCTCTGTAGAGTTTTCCGAATATCAATGCGTGTGCTGCATTGAGATTTGTTTTAAAGGCTGATATTTCAAAGAAACTTGGTGCTAGGACTCTGGCGCAAGAAATGCAGGTAAAATACAACTTATTCATCTCCAAAGAAATAGCGGACGTCTTTGTATATCTTTTAAAATTATCACCTCTCTTACATCGGCAACAGTTTCGATAAGGTGAAGCGCACTACTAGCGTCATCCAGTAGCTTGCACAGCACACTGACACGCTGCTGTTGCTGCATGTGTCCGTTTTCTTTAGGGAATAGGTAACAAGTGACAGCCTTCTTGAATAAGGAAAATGAAAATAGTTATACTAAGTAAAGAGTATGTAAACTTGAAGTACGTAATAATATATGGCTCCTAGCAAGAATTGTGTTTGGAACTTACTTGTGATCTCTGGAAGTCCAGATTGAATAATTGGGATCTTGTGAAAATTGAAGTCAAACAAAAGGACCAAGTATAATTGACATCCTTTTAGCCCAAGAATATGTAGTTTGTGATAAACGTATTTTCTAATTGGGTAACTTGACTATGTTACGCCTGAAAATTAGGGGTCACATGACTGGCACCCCACAACATAACCCTCACACAGTGAACCTATCAGTCCGTTTATTAATCTGAAATTAGACACATATGGGGATCCGGCTAGCCTTATACCATCGAACAACAGTTTGTAATAATGTATCATACAACATGAAATCACAAAAAGGCTGTAGGCATCAACACACCTCATATAAGTTCCGATGAGGGATGTCAATTCATATATACCCAAAACGAATGATTGTGACCCACTAGCTACTGACAATAAGCTTCAACTTGCCAAAAGAATACACAATATATTCGGGAAACTGCCAGGCTATGCAAAAGAATTAACACTCGAAAAGAGGCCACCACGGGATATGTGTGGGGCTTACCACCAGAATTGTAGAAGAGGAGGGCTGTCAGCAGCTAGGTCTCCGTCGGCATCTGTATCTGCAAACATGAAGTAGGGAGTGAGTATAAACATACTCAAGTCTCATAGATGACCTCTAAATGTTGGGACAAGTTTTTGAGAAATTATGTTATGCAATTATAAGTTGAGGACGTAAGAGTTCATCCTCTTCGGGTTCCTCCACCGGATTCCACCCATCCATATTCCTTCCTTTTCTCTCTTTCTTCCTCTCAGAATTTCCCCTCTTCTTACTAGGATTGTAGAACAACCTCTTCCGGTGGATTCTGTCATCGGAAATTAACCCTTCTTTCTTAAACCTCTCCCTAAACCAGTTTTCACCCACTGTGAAGATTAAAAATCCGGATACCTTCTGGTTTTATAGCGTGAAAACAAGATTGAAATGGGAGAAAGCAGAATATACTTTAATGCTGGACTTAAATTTTGACGTTACCAGATGGTACTCCAACCAAGACACATGGTTTGATTGGGTGGAGAGAAGCCGGAACATGATGAGAAGATCAACAATGAGCAAAAAGATCATGGAATGGACCTGTTTTGTACTCAAAGAGGCTTCGAAAGACCAAAAGAATGTGGTAAGGAGATGGAAAACAAAAGACAAGAGTTCAGAATACTTCTGTACCAGGAAGTACAATGAGCACGGAAGGTATATGAGCATCTTGTCTCTACAAGGGGCAGCTAGATCAGTTATCATCATACCTGAGTCAGTAATTAATGCAGGATGGAAGGATGTAGCATTTAAGATAGAAAGTTTTATTAAATGCGAATCTCAACCAAACACCCCAATACCCACCAGAATATCTGAAGCAAACTATCCATATGCCAGAGCAGTCAAAGAGAGTAAATGGCAACCTAACATCCCTCATGAAGCAAAGGGCAACCCATTAAATGGAGTCATTAAAATTGCGGAAATACCTGGAGTAAAAGACACAGGTGTGTCGTTGGATATTTTGGTAAGGAGGTCAAGGAGAAACCCACTATAGCAGACGTCAGGAGATGGGCCTCTGCATCGTGGAGTAAAGCCTTCGGGGTGAATATGTACGACATGGCTGGAAAATTGTACCTCTTTGAATTCCCAAACAGGTTCATGGCTGAGCAAATTATCCAAGGAGAATGGAGATGGAAGAATCAAAGGTTTTACATGGAATGGTGGAACCCCATTGCTGGATGTATACCCAATTCCCTCTCAATTGATGTTGTTCTAATAGCCAATGAAGCAGTGGATTCTAGGAACAAACAAAAAAAGCCGGGAATCTTGTGCAAACTTGACATTGAGAAGGCATACGATCATGTTAATTGGAGTTTCTTGTTGAAAATGCTGGAACTAATGGACTTTGGGAAGAAATGGATCGACTGGATGACTGCTTGTATCTCCACAGTTAGATTCTCTATCCTCATCGACTGGATGACTGCTTGTATCTCCACAGTTAGATTCTCTATCCTCATTAACGGATCCTGTGAAGGCTTCTTCCCTGCGCACAGAGGGTTAAGACAAGGAGATCCGTTATCTCCTTTTCTTTTCATAATAGTTATGGAGGATCTAAACAATATGGTCAAAACTGCACAACTCAATGGATGGATCAAAGGCTTTGAGGTAGCAAGAACTGGGAACAACAACCTGGAAATTACACATCTCCAGTATGCTGATGACACCCTAATTTTTTATGACGCAAAAGAGGAGCAGTTGAGGTACTTGAGAATTATCCTGGTTCTGTTTGAAGGTTTATCAGGATTACATATTAACCGGAAAAAGAGCCACCTTTTCCCGATTAATGATGTGCCTGACATGGAGCTTCTGTCACTAGTTCTGGGAGGTGAAGTAAGATCTCTTCCTGCGGTCTATCTTGGTATGCCATTAGGTGCTAAGTCTAAGTCTAAGGAAATATGGAACACAATCATTGAAAAATGTGAGAAGAAGTTATCTAGATGGAAAGCTCAATATCTATCTTTGGGAGGAAGATTGACTTTGATCAACTCTGTACTCGACTCACTTCCAACCTATATGATGTCTCTCTTTCCCATCCCTGTAAGTGTCAATCAAAGACTGGACAGGCTCAAAAGATCTTTCTTGTGGCAAGGAAATAAAGAAAAGAGGGGCTTTCACCTAGTGAAATTATTGGCAAGAATAAAGGTGGGCTAGGCATCAGGAATTTAAAGAATCAGAGCAAGGCCTTGAAGATGAAGTGGTTATGGAGATACTCTCAAGACCCTCAATCCCTATGGAGCAATGTCATTAAAGCTAAATATGGAGAAGAAAACAATTGGGTCTCAAAGGAAGTCAACACAGCATATGGGGTTAGCTTATGGAGATCTATCAGAACACTTTGGCCAGCAGTAAAGAGTCATTCTCAAGTGAGAGTGAAAAATGGTACCAATACTTCCTTCTGGAAAGATAATTGGTTGGGATCTGGAAGTTTGATGGATCTATTCCCTGATATGTATGGCCTAGCTCAACACAAACAGAAGACAATAGCTGAAATGTGGTCTCCTCGTGGTTGGGATCTAATACTTAGAAGAAGGTTGAACGACTGGGAACTAAGTAGGCTGACTGAGCTTTACAAGCAACTGGAAGTATTCAAAGGCCTACAGAATGGAAGGGATACTTTTTGGTGGAAGGGCCACATCAGTGGCATATACAAGGTGAATAAAGCGTACAAGATGTTTAATCGTACAAACATTCAGATTACCAATTGGCCATGGAAACATATTTGGAAAGTCAAGATACCTTACAAGGTATCTTGCTTCACTTGGTTACTTGCAAAGGAGGCAGTTCTGACACAGGACAATCTTATGAAGAGGGGGATTCCACTATGCTCTAGGTGCTTTTTATGTGGGGAAACAACTGAGACAGTTAGCCATCTATTTCTACACTGCAGGATCACAGATCAACTATGGCAGATATTTATAAATCTCGGAGGCATCTCATGGACAATGCCCTCTAAGATTACTGAAGTGCTCACTAGTTGGGATGAAGCTGGATCTGGAGCTGGCAACAGAGATAGATGGAGGACTGTCCCTGCATGTATATGGTGGACAATCTGGAAGGAGAGGAACTCTAGATGTTTTGAGGACAGCAGCAATCCGGTGCAGAAGATCAAAATGAATTGTGTCCTACTTTTTTATTTTTGGTGTAAACAAAAGTGGCCAGAAGATACTGTATCAATCCTAGAAGCTTTAGATTACTGCTAGGACAGTAGCTCAGTAGCCCCCTTTGTTTTGGTTCTATTGTAAATATGGTTTTCAGTACAACCTATGTACTGTTATATAAATATACACAAATGTTACCAAAAAAGAAAAAGAGTTCATCCTCTTCATTCAAAATGTTTATATCTTTGCACCTGTCCAATATGAGATGATATACAATACTTTGCATGTTCCAATTTATGTGACATAGTTCGAATTGGTGAGGAGTTAAAGAAAGAAAGGAACACTTTTGAAACCTGTAGTTTTAAACATGCCATAACATTTGTGTTGCTATAAAACTTTTGAAACTACCATAACATTTGTGTGGCTATAATACCTTCTCATTAAAGGTAATATGGGAAGTGTAAAGTTAATTATTTTCAAATATAGAAACGTGAGTGTAAAGTTAATTATTCTCAAATATAAAAATGTGTCGTTCTTTTTGTAACAGATTAATAAGAAAACCGTGTTACATAAATTGGAATTTTGGAATGGAAGGAGTATAAACTACCTGTCAAACATCTGACACTCTATTTAAAGCCGGTTCATACATATCGTATATACTAAGCTTGTTACATATATAATTAACTCGAGGACATGGGAGAGACTTGGTAAATGTGTATGCAGTGCAGTATTTTTTCTCTGAAAAAAGTGACACTATATCTCTACGTGTTTAGACATCTCATGAAATACTGGATTTGAAGCAGTATTGTCAAAGGCGTAAAGTGCAAAAGAACTCTAAGGTCTGTTCGGGCTTTAAGCGCAAAGCGCAAATAAAACTTGGGCTTTAATAAGAAAGGCGTAAATGGAGAAAAACTACGAATATGTATGTGCAGTTCAAGACTAATATCCATAAGTATGAATACCAAATAGATGGAGAAAGAAATTGAATAAAATTTACGATAAAGTGAAATATATCAATTGTTTAGTGTCGCCTCTTCAGGATTATGCTCGTTGGCAAAGAAACATATGCCTTAAAGCCTTGATGAAAACACTGAAGCACTCACTAAGTGAGGCGAAGCGCTCAACATGTTTTGAGCCTCGCTTCGGGGCTTAAGCGCGCATTTGGTAACTGATTTGAAGCAATATGGAGCACAACTTGATTATCACAAACAAGTTCAATGTGATTGGTTTCTCCGAATCTCAGCTGTTATAGTTGGTGAGGTCTCGGGGCATTCACGTCCTGGCGTTTGTAAGCTGCGCCCTGGATTTTGCCCGTGGGCCTTGGCCACTTGCCCTGCCAGACAGGCCTCGCGCCTTAGTTGTCGGATGATCCCCTACTAAGCTGCCATGGCAGCAAACTTCCTGGCCCAAACCCTAGGTCATGCCCCAGCAAGGCTAACGTGCGACCTGGTTGACAGCTAGGCAACCTTCACGTGTTAGTCTCATGGTAGAGCCAAACTGAGCTGGACTATTTTCTTGAACTCTCCCGCCAAAACTCTGCTTCATGCCGCTATGTGCTACTGCATGATTTGCTCGGCCGATGGGGTGAAATGTGCTGCCCCTGAGTGCTGGAACTTCCTCTCCAAAATCATGCCCGCACGTTATCCACTCCGTGGTGACTTCCTTTAGTCTCAAAGAGATGGGCACGTTACACTGCGACCGACCTGTAGCCTATTTAACCTTTAAACTTTGAAATTCTTCGCCTTTCTCAATAATATCGATCCCAACTCATCCAGTTCATTTATACACCCAAGTCAATATCCACATCAATGTTTAAACATTGAATCAATTATCACCACATCATTTCAACAAATTGGCACCTTTTAAAAAATATGAATCGAATTTAAAGAAGTAGAAATTTACAGGGCATTACAAACTATTTACACAGATTGTTGTTGAACAATGTTGGAAATGTACTCTGAAAGTCTGAATACTGGATGGATCCAGAAGTTACATTAATTTACAAGCCAAAGCAATAGTCTCTTGTTTGTATGGTAACTTTTGTATCTGACCTCATTAGGTGATCAGGTCATTAATTAAAGGAAAATTTCCAGGAGATTTAGCGTACAAATTCACTGCTTGTGTCTAGGAATTTCTAATCTTTGAAGTGCAAAAGAATCTTTGATTAACCATTTGAATTTGACTACTGATGTTGGTACTAGCTATAAACTGTTGGAAGTGGAACCATAGGCATACAAATGATTTTCTTCTCCTTTCCTCCTTTTTTTCTATTTGTTTGTGTTTGTGTCGTGTGGGGGTGGGGGGTGGGGGGGAGTCGTCGGGCTGCAGTGCTTTGATATGTGAAGGAGATGTGCCTATTATGTCTGCTTCTTTTGAAGCTTAGAAAGAAAATGCTGAAGCTACTGATATATTTCTGCAACACTAACTATAAATGCATCGAAAGAATTATTTTGGGTCATTAATGTTGGGCAGCAGACGGCAATGCTCAAACTCTGATGTTTTTCATGTCTGGAACTGCCTTAATACTTTGATCTTAACAACTTGTGCTTTAAAAGCAACCTTTAATAGTGAATCTTGCTGAGCTACTTTTGAGTTCATCCGAGATACTTCAAGCTTATTGAGATTGATATTGGTATATTGATAATATGTGCAGGTTACTCGTTCCCTTTTAGGAAACTCCCTTGATGTGGTTGCCGAGGTGCAAAAGGCACAAATACAGTTTCATAATTTGGCTGATATTGCCTTCTCCACTCCAGCTGGTATTGTTGTTTGATTCTTTCTTTCATTTCTCACCCCACCTGCTGAATTCCACTTGTGATATCTGTTTGCAGTTAAGCCCGTTACCATCAGGCACTCATGGACAATTATTTTAGGGTCATTTATTGCTGTAATTTCAGTAATTTACTATTAATATGTGAGGTTGTTTTGTTGCTCCTTCTGACCTACATTATCTGAAGTTATTTGACTAGGTAGAGAATATTAACATGCTTATGACTTTTGTAGTTTTTGATGGTGTCAAAAGATATTAAAATTGTTTCTGAAAAGTTAATTAGAGAGAAATTTGAATAGTCAAAGTACTGCAAGATAGTTTGTATCGTTGATGGAATGGTGTTGGGATTTTCCAAAATAAAGTCTCGTGTAAAACAGAATCAGTTCTTATACAATATTTTAATATTCTTGGATTAGGGATATTAGGCCGAGGGTCTATAGGAAACAGCCTCTCTACTCCTCCGGAGTAGGGGTAAGGTTTGCATACACATTACCCTCCCCAAATCTCACTTATGGGATTTCACCGGGTGGTTGTTGTTGGATTAGGGATATTAAGTTCTAATTTGTATGCATTCTTATTTTATTTGGTTGCACTGTTTCTTCTCTTGCAAGTTTGGTCATAAAAGGTACTATTGTGGGAAGACTCATTCCGTCTTCTATTTAATGAGTTGAATTTTAGATTAACATCTGCTTTGCTTTTTCCTCTGTGGAAATCTCCTTCCTTGCAAGGGGCTATTTTGCTTTTCTCGCACCTTAAGGGTTTTCTTTTTCTTGTCTTGTAAGTCTCACATCAGGCTGTGCCTCCTGTTTGTTACGCATCCCTTTTGTATTTTAATTTGTGCTTTTCAGATGATTGTTGTCATTTTTCATGTTCTCTAGTTGTTGAACTCCTCTTTCACACCCACATATCATATATTAGGTTATGGAAATGTTCTAAGAAAAGAAAATTGAAGATAAGTGATTGGTAGCAATCGTCTTTGTTGTCTCCTAAGTTGCTCGGACTCGGGTGCGGGTATCTGATACGGGGACGGATCCAAGTATCGGATTCGGCAAAATCTAAATTTTAAGATTCGGGGGTGCGGATTTGGAGATGGATACGGGTGCGGGGATTCAGCTAATAAAAAATAAAACTATAAAAATATTGTAAATTTTGAAAGATATCCTGTGGAAAACTTACATGAATATTGTAGAATTCAATCTTTCATTCTCCAAGATGGACATTATTCTTTCATTCTCCTAAATATGTTTTATTTTTGATTTTGAGAAATCAAAATCTCAATTTTTCTCCTAAATTTGTCGATGGACTCCGGTCAGAGTGTCCGAAATCAGTTGACTGAATCCGGGACGTATCCCGCTCCCGCTCCCGTCCCCGTCTGGTATCGGGACGGGGGTGGCACCAAAATCGAAGAGTCCATGCAACTTAGGCTGTCCCCTGGAGATGAAGACTGTTAATTCTTACCTTTGTCAGGATTGTTTTATAGTATAACTCTTTTGTGCTTTTATCATAACAAAGAGGGAATTATGGAGTAATTCATATTTTAGGATGGATAGACGGGTAAATTCCATGCCTAGACACATGGGCACTCCATGCCTTTACTTTTACTGAAATTTATCAGAAATTAAAGTGTTCAGCAATAAACAGTCATTTTGTCCTTATGGAGTAAGTTTTTAGTAGTCATTGTTATTTGCAGATTATTTGAACTATTTTGCTGGTATAAGCACATTGCACCTTATAACTAACACTTGACTTCACATTTGCAGTTGAGGAACTTGAGTTGCAGCTTCGTTTTGTGAATTTTAATACTGGCAAAAAGGTGAAATTGACACTAGATATGTCATGCTTAAATAGGTACAGTCCTTTCTTCTCTACAGCTTCGTGTCTTTTGCTTTCACCTTTCTTACAACATGGTATATGAATTAGTTCATGTTTGTCATGTTTCCTGCAGGATAAAATATCTTTACTGTGCATTATAAGTGCCCCTTTAGTTCTCAAACCAGAAAGAAAAAATGAATCCAAAGTCGAAAATCATTTGATGAGCACAGTGATAAATCCTTTAAGCTGGTTTTGGACACCAACGTATCTGGTCTCTATGGTTCTTATCTGGTTTCTATTTCCCAGTTGAAAAAGTAGAGTTGATGTATCATCTCAACATAAGAATGCTCTACTAGTTCCAGTATTCTTGTCTTCTTAGAGAAAAGCGTAAAAACATTAGCCTTGTTGCTCTCCTTAGTCTGGTGGTTTTTAAATTGCTAGCTTTTTTCAGACGTAGTAAACAATATGGTTGGAGCCATCTAGTTATTAGCAAGATTAAATAAAATGGTGCATTGGAGGCACATGCTACGGTGCTCTAAGCAAAAATGCGCACATACAATTACGTCAAGAAATTGAGGTTCACCAGTAACCGCACGTGGCAGCACAAATACATTGCTTTAGAACATATTTCTTATCTTGTCATGTCCGAAATTTGATTTGAAGTTCTGAATATATATCGTTTATAACCTCAGAGCTACTTACTAGTAATTTAGTCAGAACTGCATTCTCTGATGGAAGTAATTTTCAATCATCATATGGTTGTGTTGATTGGTAGTGAATTCTGCTTTTCATCAATTCTTCATAAGATAATCAACTAACTTCTTGTTGATATGTGGCGACATCTTCGTTGTGTGTCACAAGTTACTGACTTTTTGAGGATTTCCTGACAGGGGGGTCTATCCTTCAGAAGTTGTTCCATCCCAGTTTGCAGCGCTAGTTGTTCGCTCTGAACATTCAGATCAGGCGCTACTTGGTGAAATTAGAGATGCTGTCAAAAGTCTTAGAGCTGGATACATGAGGATTATACGGTTATGTGATTGTATTTCACGGGTGGTTCAAGCCTCGGGTGGTTAACTTCAGTAGAAACGAAAAATTAAACTTGGATGAGTGGACTATTTTTGGGGTTGCTACTGCTTGGAGCACATATGAACTTCCCCTTGCACATGTTCTCCATCGTCACAGGTCTTCTGTGGCAACAATCGCATCATATGTCGAAGAATGATCGTGCTATATGGGTTGAGATCATAGCTGAATGTATAACTTTTTTCTTCGATCCAGAGGTATTGTCTTTGGGCATTCTCCCAGGTCTTTTCTAATTTTTCTTAACCGTCTTCTTACTTTCTTGTTTTACTTTTGGCGACGAAGGGTTGGGGAGTTCTAAACTTTAGAACTATAATGATCAGCGTGAGCTCTTGTTTACTTTGATCGAATATTATATGCTGTTAGATTAGCTGCATTTTGCTCATACATACGTATCCCTAATGAAATAGTGAAAACTCTGACAGGGAACTCTAGAGTTAGCGTATTTTAGCTGTATCATGCTCTTTCCGGCTATATCCGTTTTGCGCTCGTGTCTTGATCTTGAATGTTTCGTAAATATATCAAATGTAAATTTGGTTGAGGATGGTTAGGATTTTTTCTTCGTACTAGTAGCATTAGTGTCAGTCTTGTACTTTCTTATTCTTAGGTTTCTACCACTACCACTTGTTTCTTTCGCTTCGGTTTCTTATTATATTCTCGTTGTTACTGCTTTTTTTGAATTGTCAATTATATCCTTTATGGAAATGGCAAACCGATTCGAGGACCATCTGAGCCAAACGTCTATTAGAAATAGCTCTATCTTTTTAAGGTAGGGGTAAGGTTACGTACGTACTATCCTCCCTAAACCCCACTTAATTATATTGGGTTTTTTGTTGTTGATGGTTAGGATTAACTATTCATGATAGCATTTATTTATCACTGGCTTGTTTGGTCATAAACTCTACTAATTGTCCTTTTTCCCTTAGGATAGCACCACCAAGTTGGTACTCTACATACGTTAAGTATTTAGATTTGGTGATGTGGGGAACCACGTACTATTTCTCAAGCAACTTCATCTATAGTTGATAAATGTGCTTCATTAGTTAGGCTTTATTATATGTATCCCGTCTTTTGATATTCAAAGAATTTATCATCGTTGGGATCGACTATGCTTTTCAATCACATAGGTAGTGTTAGAATGTTATCGATAGAACGAAGAAATTATATTTTAATCGATTCAAGTCGTTCATCTTAAGTATTATTGTGGTACTGTGGGAGTACTCCCCTGTTCCATTTTGATTGTCACTTTAGTTCTTTTCATGCTCGTTAATACCAAGTATAGTTTATTAAGCTATCCTTATTAAATATTTTCTTAGAATTGAGTAGTGTCAAAAAGAATTATTACTTTAATATTAAGGGTATACTTGGAAACGTTTAATAAATTTAATCTTGAATTTCTAAAGTGATAATTATTTGGGAAAATTATTTTTACGCAATGATAATTTAAATGGGACTGAAGGAGTGCGGGACCACTCATAGGGAAAAAAGTTTTATCTATGTTGGAATATTTTTTCTTAAAACATTTTCGCTCTAAACTGAAAGCACATCACTATCAGCTATATCGGTCGAATGTAAATAAATAATGTTATAAGAGCTCTAATTTATGTTATAATAAATACTTCTTTTTGGATAATATTTTTTTGTGTATGTAACTATGTATCCTTCTAATGCGTTGGTTGCTTTATCTTAACCAGACTCTTGTTGTCGATCTTGATATCCCTCTTAAAAGTGCACCACATAGTTGTTCGTGTAAGAAAACATATTGTCGTAAATATAGGCCAATATTTAGGATGTTTGTCTTAATACTTTATTTATTATATTTGCAAAACATAAACATACTAAAAGTTATTTTTCATACGAATTTAAAAGGATATTCCTTAGTTTCGAAAGACGAATGTTGAATTCAGGGATAAAAATATACTTAGAAGCACATTAACCAGTATCATAATTTGTGCATGTATGACGTTATTATCAAAACTTCTATATACAATCCGTGTGCTATTATATAAGCTACTTGGCATATCTAAGTTTTTCAGTAGCATGACAGACATTGTTTTCTTCAAAATTAACTTATATATAATGGAAGATCAATTTTAACTTAATCTATTATATAAATGGTGACACTAACATACGTAAGAAATAAAAAATTTGACAACAAACATGTATGGTAGAAGACCATTTGGTATTAATATATTTAAGTATTCTTCTTGGTAGTAATTATTGGTATCATTTTCTGCTGAGTCAAAAACTGAATAACATTTTGTTTTTACTATAAAATTTTGCAATCAACCTTTTATTTAGTTGTTCAACATATTCGTTTCTACTAGCTAAGATATCTTTTTAATTCGATCACGCGATTTGCACAAATTGCGTTTTAATCTAAATAAAAATATTTCTCTTATTAAATGCACTGTTATTACCATTGGGGTTGATAACCAAGTGTACAGGAAGAACCAAATCATCTTTTATTGGATGCTCTTCATCGTTTCGGACACGAAGCAAGAACACAATGAATACTAGATCTATTCTTATTTTATATTTCTTGTTCGTTGAATTTATTTTGATTGAGGCTAGAAGTATAACTTTGGCAAGCTAGCTTTTACAGTCTCTGCTTTTGTCGATTTTGAACTACTGGTAGTACTTGATAGAATCACCTCCCAAACCATTAATTTTTCACCAAATGATTCATTAATATCCAATATATCTCTAGAACTTCGGTCAATTATTTCGATCGTCTGACACTTAGCCATAAGTGCTTCATCCCATATTATCAATTTTGTTTTTCTTATAAATTTAGCACCATTGCCCTGTTTTGATATATTTGTGATGGTTACATAAATTGTTTGAAGAGGTATATCAAATCTAAAGTAGGTGGTTTCACAATAAATCGTTGTTGGTACACCACTTGCTATTATTGCGAACAGTGTCATGGCTCTTGATATGATATTTGCAAGTAATGCATAACATAGAAATATTATTTCGATTTCGCCAGAGGCATCTATAACGAATAATCCCGTTATACCAGAGTCGACTCTGTATAACATAGTATTGAAAACTTATTCTTGTTTACGATTTAGCTTTGATTGTGCTTCCTCACACACTTGTATAGCATTTTGATTTTTAATAATATACTAACATTTTTACTTTGTGTTCTAACGCTCTTTTTATGGAATAAATTTATGTACCCTAATTTTTTTTTTAACTTGAATAAGAATTTTACTCATACGATGAATTTAAAAAATAATTGAATTGGATTCTCTTGTTAAATATTTAATTACCAGATTTAATTATTTAGTTTTAACATAAAAATAATTTATTGTATATTGATTCAGATCTTAATATTAGCCCATCTCTTATTTTGAGTATTTAATCTTAATTATAAATTTATCAACCATAAATTTTATTTTCAAAGAATAAAAGATTGATATGACATTTCACTTTTAGATCTTTATATTTATGGAATCATTAGTTGTATTGACTCTTAACAATCATTTTTTTCTCTTTCTCACATATTTATATTCTTAAATATTTTCTTAGTTTTTATATAATAATAGGGTATTTTTCTAAATTACATGAAAAATTAATTTTAAAAATATTATTTGAGTAGAAAAATAGTTCAAATATTGTATAAAAATATATTATCATGAGGGTATTTTTTTCTCAATTTCACCTCTTTATGTATTTTATTTAATATTATTTTCATTGTTTCTTCGTATTAGACATTATATAATGGCAATGTATTGCCAATAAGAGGATTCTTATGAAATTGCTTTTATTTAACCTTCCTACATATTTTTAATAAGATTTTAATATATAAAATTTTATTAATTTTAAAATTTTAAATATTAAAAATTAGCATAAAATGTATTGTAGTCCAAAAAATAGGTTATTGCAGTTATGCCTTTTCCCTATGAGTCTTATGTTTAATATTTAGGTTATTTTGATATATTAATATTGTATTTATGCTTTTATATTAATATAGGCTCCCATTTTTCTAAATGGATTTGGACAATATAATATATTCTCAAATTAAATTAGTAATAGAACATTATAATATGTTTTCAAATTAAATTGGTAATAGGAATTTTTAAGAAGTATCCTAAAAGTAATAGGATTGCATGATTAAAAATATTTACTTGTTCAATTTATATGAATTAGTCAGCCCGAAAGTAATTATATTAATAGGATTTCTAAAGGTAATTATGTGGGATTCCTAACGTGTAGTATTATGTCTTAAAACTAATAGGATTATAAGGCGAATATATAAAATTCTAGTTATATTCTTTTATTATGAATTATTATGCTTAATATTATAAAGTTATTTTTGTAAACCGATATCGTATTCATACTTTTATAATAATATAGATATAGATTATTAGTGTAAAAATTTAAAAGTTCGACCCAGCAAAATCTTGAGATTGAAGCTTATTCAAAAACCACACGCCAAAAAAGTGAGTCTTCTGGTTTCTTAATTACAAAGCGAACTCTAGGATTCTCAAAACTATTGAGTATTTTTTTTCTATATAGATAATAATGATAATTTCGTCTCACAAAACCAAAAATGTGAAGATCCCAACTCTTTTTCCTTTTTAGTACTATAACTCTTCAATGATTATTACAATTTTATCAAAAGCACAAAGGAGGGCGTTTGGCTAATTTGGTAAATAGCCAAAGTATTTATAAGCTAAAATCGGTCATAAGTCATACTTTGACCAAAGCCTTTACTAATTTATCTTTAATAATATTTTCTAATTCACAAAATATTTTTTCCGAAATAAATTTTCTAACTTTCTTTTCATTCCATATTTGTTGTTCATCTTTTTCTTTACAAAAAAATCTTTTTGATTTGTAATATTTTGTAAAGTTTTTAAGGTTTTTTTTAGTCATTTTAATAAAAGAATTACTTATCAACTTTTTTCTACCAAACACATTAATTGCTTATTATCAGTTTCAGCACCTCTATCCAAATACGTAAATGCTTATTTAAAAAATCAGTTTCAGCACTTAAAAATAATTTTCAGCACTTCAAACTTATCAACTATTTACAATAAGCTAATCCAAACGGGCTCAAAATTATCTTAGTGTGACATATAGGTCATGAATTCGAACCATAAAAACAATTATTAATACTTGCGTTTGGATAACATATTTATATCACATCTTTTGAGGTGCGATCCTTATCTGAATCCTGTGTGAGTACGTAATGCCTTATGCACGAGACTTAGACTTTTTATCTTCTATGAAAAGGAACATCAAATAGAGTGGTCAATGTAAACGTGGATCCCATTTCCCATGCCTACCATAAAGAGAAGGAAGAAAACCCAAAAAAAAGAAAAAAATATAGCAACCCCTGGATTTTAGTATACACCAACCAAAGAAAGTTATGGAGTAAGACTAATAAATCTTTATATGCCTTACGACACAAAATCCTATGTACATTTAAAGGGGGTGTCCTTGTCAAAGGCACATAGAATAACTAATCCTACAACATTAACGGCATATTTAACTAAATATTTAATCATTGTGACGGCGAGAAATATAATTTTATACCTCAAAGAAATTAAGAAATAAATATATTTAAGGCTTTAATATAATTTGTTGTCCACGTCGAAAAACTTTTTATTGAAAGCTTTACTAATTAGATTTATATTTTATTTAGGTATTTTAATAGTTCGTCTGTGGACCTATCTTATCGCAATTGTATAATAAAACACTAGGAAAGGGACAAGATATGTGAGATTTGGCATCTCACGTAAACTTGGCCTCTTTCACAATATTGGAATTATGGGTATTCATCGTTCGGTTTAAATCGTTTTTTCCCTAAAAAGAAATCAGATCAAGTAAATTGATTTTTTAAATATTAGAATCAAACCAAATTAATTAAGTTGGTCTTTTAACGATTAGATTTATGTCAGATTTGTCGATTTTTCGGTTATTTGTCTTGTTTTTCTTAAATATGAGACATACACTACTAAACACATATTTCGACGGTTACATTTTCAATATAACACTATCAAATCAATTGCTCTTTGAGAAATCTGTCATCTAAAAGATATATTGATGATACTTGAATCAAAGAGTGATGAATAATTTAAGGACACAATTAAAAATAGATTATTTTTAACATAAAATGGATTCTTATACTTAGGAAAAAAGAAAATTACCAATCAAACAAGAATGTAAATGCAAAGAACAGTACTAAAAGTGAAAACGAATAACACGTACCATAAAATTTTGGAAACTTTATACAAAAATATACATATATATAGGTGTAATAATAAATTTGAAATAGCTACTTCTATAGTCAGTTTGGTTCGAGTTTTTTCGGTTATTTTTTGATTAAAACTAAAACCAAACAAAATTTGATCGGTTTTTAAAATTCAAAACCAAAACCAAACCAAACCAAAAAGTATCGATTTTTAAAATTCAAAACCAAAACCAAACCAAAAAGTATCGATTTCTTTGGTCGGTTTGATTTGATTTAATTTTTCGGATTTTTATGAACACCCCTAATTAAAATTATGAAGTACAATGCAATGGAGTTAGCTACCGTCAAAGTCGCGGTAGAGTAGTTAGCGTTTCTCTATTTTAAAAAATAGAGATATTGGATTCGAGCTTGAGTATAGAGTTACTTTTGATAGATTCTTTTTCTAAAGTAGAACTTTTTGACACGAATTCGAATTAATCGGAGCCGCAACAAATAGCACTACCGGATAAAAAAGTGGATCTCAGTGTGACACTACCTGGCAAGAAGAAAAAAAAAAAGTGTATGTGAATGATGCTATATCATAGTATTAGCAAATATAAAAGTTAGTCCTTATATTTCAATGTATACAGCACTTATCTAATTTTTAAAGACGTCACTAGGTGTTTCATATAATTTTTTATATTCTTTTTTCTGGATTTCAGAACTTATATATAACAATTTAATTTAAGTTTAAATTTAAATTTGAAGCAACATTTTCTCCACCAAATTAATATTTTGAATTCTATATTTAATATGTTTAACAACTTAAAATTCACATTTAATCAAATTTTATATAAAATGAAGAGGAATACTCCCTCTCGGTTTAATATGATTTGGTTGGATACAAAGTTTAAATAAATAAAGTAAGATTTCTGGTACACAAATTCAAAGTACTTGTTTCCTAATCTAGTGGAGTTTATCATAAATCATATCAATGCTACAATAAGAATGATAAAAGTAGCTAATTTCGAAAGTGTTAATAACAACAAAGATGTGTCCAAAACAAACTAAAACAAAGTAAGTACTATTTTAATGTAAAGATTTGGTGATACTCCCGATTACAGTCAGAACTCTCTATAATAACATCCCTATATTATAACACTTCACTATAGATATCAAGCTTTTTCAGAACCAATTTACATATTATGTTATAATATATATTCTATATAACAACACTACGCTATACTATCAATTTTTTTTTTTTCCCGGAACAAACAAAATTATTATAGAGAAATTTGACTGTAGTTATCTTTTTGCTTGAGGTACAAATGTGATGTTAGCGTACAATAAGTGGGGGCATAAAATAGGGGTAAAAAGGTAAATAAAGCAGATAACCTTTTTTCGTGCTATTAATAACTTAATACTTCCTCCGCCACGATAAGTGACCAATTTGCTTTTTTATTTTGGTATAAGTGTTCATTTATATAATTAAGAAACACTTCAATTTATTTTTACAAAATAATCCTTATGTACGTATCCCTAAAAAGTTTTCTTACTTATCACATTAAATATTTAATTAAGGGTAATTTAGTCATATTAGGTATTTTTATATAAAATTTAGTATTTTCTTAATAGGCGTGTCAAAAGCAAATTGATCACTTATACCGGTGAAAATATAACAAGTCTAATCATTGTCCTTCCTTTAAGTGGCTGATTAAGTACTCAAATCTTCAAGTATAGGGATTTTTGTAAATTATAGTACTTTCCAATAATTAAGTATTTTTAATTACTAAAGTACCATCTTCATAGTACTTTGTTTAATATTAGTATTATATTTGTTAATTAAACCATGAGATACTTTCCTCCACTTTTTAATCTTATCCTTTATTGTGGATGACATGTGCCAACTTCTCTAGGCTGCCATTTAATAGTTAACGCCTTATTGTAGACAAAAGTGATTATAAGTTCGGAACAAAACTAGGTGTCTGTGTGACCTAAGTTTACGGTACAGATCGTAAAATTAGCTATTGATACTTGTATTAGGGTATATTGCTTATATTAGATCTTTTAATAGGTGACCCTTCCCCCATCCTGCTTGAACGCAGAATGCTTGGTGCATCGGGCTGCCACTGAACTATTGTGTGACTTATAAGTTACGGGTTCGAACTGTGAAATCAGTTAGTAATACTTGTATTAGAGTAAGTTGCTAATCAAACTTTTTAGGATACGATCCTTCCCCGGAGCCTGGCTGAACGCAGGATACTTGGTGCACCGGGCCGCCTCTTTTTATACTTCTCAGGCATGCACATATATAGTTTTAATATGTGTTGTTTTTGTGAACATATATAAGCTCATATGCTAAAATAAACTTTAAAAAAAATCGAAATTTAGAGGAAGAAATAGTAAAGAGTTTATTAAAAGAACTTGGCAAAGATATTCTAAGAGGCAAATTCGATAAGTGTAACTAACTCTATTACTTTCAGCTTGACATATGTATGTATATTTATAAGATCATACTTATTTTGAATCCAGTGGCTCTAAATTCTACATTCACATTTAATTAGAGAATAATATATCAAGCGTCATAATTCGAAATACAATATTATGATATCGAATTCAAATGACTGCTATTTAGTTGAGTTTCTTCCTTCTTTGCGTTAATTTTTTTAATAAAATAATCCAACTAAACAGCGGTCTTAATGAAAAACATCAAGCAGAGAATCAAGACTGAAAAATGAAGGGTTAAGTATGCTAATTCCAATTAGGGTTAGTTAAACAATTCGCTTTAGGTCACACATGTTTGGTCTAACGATTTTCACTGGGATTTCCGTGTAGTTAACTATTACTTCTACTTAATAGTAGTATTATTCGATGTATCAGAAACAACCCCCCCCCCCCCCCCCAAAACCCCCAACCCCCAACCCTTTCTTTCTTTTTGTTTTTTCATTTGGTGTTTTGGTATTCGTGTTGGGGTCCCGACAAATTCGAATACGTGCTGTGTCGAGCTTATTAAACAATAAAATGATCCCAATCAAGATTTTTTTTATTTATGGTTGAACAGAAAACCTCTAGCTAAGGATAGAGATCATATTCATCCCACCTAGTGGTGGCAAAATGGTTAAAAGAAAGTAGTTAATCACCCGTATTATTTACGAAAAAACGGGTTGGATAATGAGTTTTTTAAAAACGGGTCGAATATGGATAAGAATCATATTATCCATTTAGAAAATGGATAACCAATGGATAACTAATAGATTTAACTTTTATATTTGTAAAGCCTAAATTGGGGTTTCTCAAGTTTGAGAGACTAGCAATTCTACCTAATGTGATCACATTCAAGAAGTCATGGATAATACGGTTAACCAAATTATACACCGGTTAACCCATTTAATCTGTATTTAATATGGGTCCGGTCGGATAATTTATCCGTTTTTTCATTACTCATTTTCCACCCGAACCATATCCGGCCCGACATGCCCGTTTGTCACTCCTAATCCAACCAGTGGCGGAGCCACCTTATAGTATGAGGTGTCAACTAACACCCCTTCATGGAAAAAATACACTGTGTAAGTAGGTAAAAAAATTATATGTGCATGTACTATATGTTGACTCCCCTTAATTTTTTCATATATTTTGACACCTCTGAAAATTCTGACTCCATCAATACATCTCTCCATATTTCTTGATGATCTCTAAACCCCCGTTTGGTCATAGATTTTGCCAAACATTCTTCAGCTTTTTTTTGGCAAATACATGTTTGTTTATAGTTTTGGAAAGTAGAGGGTAGGGTAGGCCTGGAGTGTCTTACTAGCCTATTTAACGTCATTTTCAAGACAAAGAAGATGCCCGACGATTGGAGGTGGAGTTTGATGATTACGTTGTACAAAAATAAAGGTGATATCCAGAACTGCAACAACTATAAGGGTATCAAGCTAATGAGTCAGACTATGAAGGTGTAGGAGAGGGTGGTGGAGTAGAGAGTGAGGACATGTGTATCTATCTCTGAGAACCAGTTCGGATTTATGCTGGGACGGTCAACTACAGAAGCCATTCACCTTGTGAGACGATTGGTGGAGCAGTATAGGGAGAGGAAAAAGGAATTACACATGGTGTTCATTTACCTAAAGAAGGCTTATGAAAAAGTTCTGAGGGAGGTGTTATGGAGATGTTTGGAGGTCAGCGGAGTCCGGGTGGCTTACACTAGGGTGATTAAGGACGTGTAGGAAGGGGCTAAGACTCGAGTGAGGACTGCGGGAGGAGATTCAGAGCATTTCCCTGTGGAGATGGGGTTGCATCAGGGCTCAGACCTTAGCCCGTTTTAGTTTGCCCTAGCATTGGATGTGCTGACACGACACATACAAGGGAGGGTGCCGTGGTGTATATTATTCGCTGACGACATAGTTCTAATTGACGAGACGTGAGGTGGTGTTAACACTAGGTTGGAAGTTTGGAGACAGACGTTGGAGTCCAAAGGGTTCAAGTTGAGAAGGTAGAAAACAGAATACTTGGAGTGCAAGTTCAGTGACGAGAGGCATGAAGAAGAAGTGGAAGTAAGATTGATACTCAAGTCATTCCCACAAGAGATAGCTTCAAGTATCTTCGGTCTATACTCCAAGGCAATGGGGAGATTGACGAGGATGCTACTCACCGCATTGGAGCGGGTTGGATGAAATGGAGGCTAGATTCAGGGGTTTTATGTGATAAGAATATGCCGCCTAGACTTAAGGGTAAATTCTACAGGGTGGTGGTTTGACCAGCTATGTTGTATGGAGCTGAGTGTTGGCCCATCAAGAAGTCCCATGTCCAGAAGATGAGCGCGGCTGAAATGAGGATGTTGAGATGGATATGTGTACATACCAGGAAAGACAAGATCAGGAATGAAGTTATTAGGGACAAGGTGTGAGTGGCATCAGTGGAAGCCAAGTTGCGGGAATCGAGGCTATGATGGTTTGGGCATGTGAGAAGGAGAGATATAGATGCCTCGGTTAGGAGGTGTGAGAGGTCGACCATGGCGAAATTGAGGAAGGACAGGGTGATCACGCCCAACTATGCCTTATAAAAAGGACTAAGCGATCGCTGCAAATATAATCCGGTTCAAGTCCGGAGTCGAATCCCACATGGAACTAACCTATTTACTGCAACTTTTAGTAATGCTAATGACAAGCTTAGACAACTTCCGGATGCAAGATTTTTATGAATAAACATTGGAATTTATTTAGGTAATGTAAAATGACAATAACACTAGTAGTAATTAAGAATAAAGTTGAATTCAATGGTAAAAGGATCTAGGGCTATTGATTTTCCCAATTGCCGGATTAATTCTTAACTCTTTAGTTATAATCTCATCGTAATACTCTATGAGGATTATGAGTTCCGGGCTACCGTAATTGATAATTTACTAGAAGCATTCTTTCGAACTACTCTAGCTAACAATTTATGCAACTCGGAATTATCCCACCAAATCTTTGTTATTTCTAAACCCACTTTAAAATTCAAGTAATTAATCTCTTCAATTACCCAAAAGTGGTGTTGTTCAACAACAATCTAACCAAGTGTTCTTTCTCAAGAAACACAAGGCAACTAGACACAATTAATCAAGGGCCCTTTCAATTAACCACAATACAAAACGTAGTTGAACAATCATAGAACAAACACGGCTCAATTATATCAAAATAGAGTTAAAACTTCATCCAACAATTGGTTCCATCAACCCTAGATTAAATATTTAGCTACTCATACTAATACAAAACATAGAAATAATATGATTCATGATTCACAATGATAAGTAGAAAGAAGAAGAAAGAAACTCTAAAGAATTGCTTGATCTTCTCTCCCTTGTTCTTGCCTCCAATTATGTCTAAAACAAGCCTAATCTGACTTCTGGGCGAGTTTGGGCTCTTATAGGTTTAGGTTAATTGCCCAGGAATTTACACAAAAAACCCTGCACTCTGTCGCTTTTAAAACCCCGTCTGCGGTCGCGGACTCAACCGCGGTCGCGGACTCAACCGCGGTCGCGGACTCAACCGCGGTCACGACCACGGACTTGCACCTCTTCACTGTTTTCCTCCACGTTCCACTGCGCGCGTGGACCTGCCTTTTGCATTTTTTTCTTGTTTTCCTCACTCTTTTTCATCCGGGCTATCATTTGATTGGCCTTGTATGTTCATAATTGACTCAAAAACTCTCTTTATCTCCCTCTTAGCTCGGAGTGGCTCCTGCAAAGCATAAATTTCTCAATTAGATAATTTTATTATCTTTTAGCATTTAAACATCAATAAAATATGGTTAAATTAGAGTATAACTAGCGTCTACGTTGCATAATATAGGCTACTATCTACACTCCACACTTAAACCATTGCTCGTCCTCGAGCAACAAAATCACACTCTACAGGCCTAACTTTACTAAGTAATTTCCCTACCCATCATACCAAGAATATTTCACAATATTCAACTACATTAGCGTAACATCCACACCTCAAGAATGGACTCTCTCTAGCCGCGCAATGTCCCTAACCGACTTACTTACTATAAGTCAGAGGTTCAGAATTACCTCCCTTTCATGAATCAAGTGCCTGCTCACCCAAAAGAGACTTATTTCCTAATCAATACAATTCACACACACTGAGAACTTCAAATAAACAAGATTCGCTCACCCTCAGAAAGAACATTCTTGTGCCACAGAAAATGCACCATAAGTTTGCTCTTAGTGTACTACTCTACTAATCGAGTCATTTAGTCTAGCATCAATTAGGACTTATTTGGATGTAACGTAGGCTGCAGGTCGGGTAGGATACATTTGGATATAATAGTGACTACACCTCCCTAAGCACTTTACTACATATCTTTTAACATTCAAGCCCATATTTATGTCAAACCACAATTCCACCTTTACATCAATATGTCATACCCCACGCTTCTTTAAGCACAATTATATCAAAAGTCACCACCATCAAAGACTATATTTTTTTTCCAATTCAGGTGGCTTTTAGTATTACTTTTCAACATAGTGCACCTTTCTCCTTATTTCATCAGTTTCACTCAAAATCCAAACTATCCACCCACACTTTAACTTTTACATATTTAATCCCAATTCAAGTGCTTATAAGAGGTGACAAGGTTCAAATAGATGGACAATTCAAAAATTGGGTAAGGCTTGTAATGTGGTTGCCAAAGAAACAGGATTACAAACTCAAAAGGGTTAACTATGGTACGTAGAAATTAGGTGGGTGGAACATGTATATATATGGTTCAACAAAGAAATGCCTATATCACTTCCTAGACCAAATAAGACTACCATTTCGCTTTGCAAACACACATGGCAAGTTATATGCGTTAAATGTTAGCAAAGAATACACAAATCCTCACACACACATGGCACATGACTCAATCCAATTTAAATCATCAGATACTCCGCTCAGGGTACTTAAGCCAAATCAAGAACACACATTTTAAGGCCTTCTCATAAGAGGCAACCAGTGAGCCTAAGTGTCACACTAAAGTAGTCTATATTCAAGGCACCATGAAGTTAAGGGATCCTATTTCAATTCTGCCCTTCACCCATAAGTTCCTAACTAAAAATGAAAAAAACTAACTACACCCGGTTCCAATAAAATCCTTGGAAAGAATCGTGGTTTAAAGAAAAACCAAGGGGGAGTTGATACACTACTACAAAACCAAAATCTTTTTGTTGTTTTTTTTTGTTCGACTTTAGTCCCTCAAGAAACCCGTCGAGTTGTATCCATCGTCGGGCCAAGTCGAAGTTAACTTAACAAAATAAACTACAAAATAATTATATACATATACAACAACATACAACATCATCCAACATCATCCCCCACCCCACACTTAAAAGATTGGCATGTCCCCATGTCAAATAAATTAAAGCAAGGTAAGGTAAGGGGACTTCCCTGGTAACTCAGCCCTGGTTGGAGACAATGCCAGGGTTGAGTGATAAGCTCGTCCTAGCGCCCGCAGCCATCCCATAATCTTCTTTTCGGACTTCGTATTTTGAGTAGCCAGAGCATCAACTCTAGTACCCAGGTTTGTGACCGAAGTGCACAACCGTGCCATATCCTGCTCCAATGATGTCAGACGGGTACTCCGGAGGGCCTGAGATGGACCTGCCTCATCTGGGATCTGCACCTGTGGGGGTGAGGCACGCATAGCCTCCTCCTGACCACCATCATCACCCTCAGACTCATCTGAGGTGTCATCGTGAGTAGCTCCAGGTGCCACCGGGTCCTTCCCGATGGTTACTTTGCTTGCCTGGAGCACGACCTCCTTTGGAACCTTCCCATCTATGTTGAGGTTCTCGGGAACTCTTGTCGCTCAGCACAATTTGGTGACCAGAGATGGAAAGTAGAATCCATACTTCTTCTTGGGTGAGCGGACGAACATTTCCACCTGGATGAGACTGGCCACATCAAAATCTTGGCTATTCACAAAACACCAAATCGATGCCGCCCTAGGTCCATTTACATCAGTGGTGTTGTGCGATGGCAGCAAATGATTTTTTATTATGGTAAGCCAGCACTTTGCCTCCCAAGTGAGGGATGATAATTCAAGACGCTCCCAGGTGTAACTTATATTACCTCCTTGCCCGACACATAAATGGTTTGGATGAATAGATTCCAAGTGACGGGCTTTTGCTGGTATGTCTCATAAAAATCTTCACCCCCATCGAAAACCGGCAACCTATACACTCTCCTGATGGCATCGAGTGAAGCATCCACCCTTGTCTGTCGCACTATGCAGATCCAGTCTTGATGTTCGGGGCAATTAGCATAAAATTCCCGCACCAACGTCATGTTTCCTTCCTCCGGCTCTTTAAAGAATATGTCGAGTTGGCGCCTCATCAATTCCTGATACATGTTTGGGCATTCAACCTGGAGAGGTGCCTTGTCAATGGCTCTCTCGGCCACAGGGTTCTTCGACGCCTTCTCACTAAAACGCTCCTGAGATTTTCTAGAAACAAATCGGCGATTGTCAAATTGGCTCGTGCTAGCATGTGCCCGAGCTCTAGAGGAACCTCCCGGTCCACTGGCCAAGGATCCTGTAGCACGTCTCTTCCGAGAGGGATTCATGATACCTGACAAAACAAGTGCCACTATTAGCAAGGGTGCGAATTATGTGAACCCTGGGTGGTTACTCAGACTTCACCCGCACTATAGTCACAATTGCATTTAAAGCTCATTGAGGTAATTTAACAAACACCTAGTGTGCATATGGCTACAAAGTAGCACAAATAACCCCATGGAGTTACCAATCCTCCATATCAAATCTAATGGCCTCACACACCCATCTCTACCACAATCCACATATAATACAAGAAATTCATGATTTTTTTCTACCCATTATATACACTAGCAACTAAGAAGACGAAAAATTGCTAAAAAAAATACAAAAAATCTGAAAATAAAACTACAAAAGAAAGAAAAACTATGAAGGAAGAGAGAAATCATTTACTTACTTGAGATTCTTGAGACGATGGAGGTGAGATCGTTGTTAATGGAGAGAGGATGAAAGAAGGAGAGAGGTTTGTTGTTAGAGGGGGAAGATGGGGGAAGGGAAATTGTTGGGTTGAATCTGAGGGGGAGAAGGAGAGTTAAGTAGAATAGCGGAAGAAGAATGGGGCGTGTGGGGTGGAGTTTAGGGGGGTCATTTGTGTTAGTGGGGGGGGGGGGGGGG
>ML340878.1:0-24751 GCA_005239505.1 Nicotiana paniculata | reverse complement strand
TAGGTTTAGGGGGAATTAGAAAAGAAAAAAAATAAAAAAAATATTAAAAAATTGAAAAAATTTACTTGACATCCCTCCGCGGTCGCGGACGTTAGGTAGAAACCCACTTAAACTCCGCGTCTCATCCGCGGTCGCGTCTGTGGTCGTAGACGCTGGGCAGAAAATGTGCGAACATCCGCGGTTAGGACCGCGGTCGCAGATCGTTGTTCTGAACATTTTACTATTTTTTTCAATTTTTACCTCTTCCGGGGTTAGCTTTTGACCCCGAGTCCTTCCGATGTGCCCAAATCTTTCCCTGCACACTAATAGTATGGTTAATATCGTTCACATCAAATACAACACAAAATAAAAACAAAAGAAGATTGTGGGTTGCCTCCCAAAAAGCGCCTGAGTTAGCGTCGCGGCATGACGAAGGCTTTGATCATCACTCCTTATTCGCGTACTGGGGCTCTTCCAAAGTTATTACCACTCTGTCCCCTTTTTTTTCGGCCATTCCAAGGTAGTGTTTCAACCTTTGCCCATTCACTGTGAACTTATTTGTCCCATTTCCTGATTCAATCTCCACAGCTCCACTTAAGAACATTTGCACCACTCTGAAGGGTCCTGACCATCGGGACTTCAACTTACCCGGAAACAATCTCAACCTCGAGTTGTATAACAACACTAGCTCTCCGGGTTTGAAGCGCCGACTTAAGATGTGTTTATCATGCATTAGTTTCATCCTTTCTTTGTATAGTTTAGCACTCTTGAATGCCTGGAACCTGAATTCCTCGAGCTCATGTAACCTGGTGACTATGTTGGTGCCTGCTGTCTCCATATCTAAATTCAACTGCCGCAATGCCCACAGTGCTTTATGCTCGAGCTCTACCAGAAGGTGGCATGCCTTTCCAAACACCAACTTGTACGGTGACATACCAATTGGAGTTTTGAATGTTGTGCGGTACGCCACAATGCATCATCCAGCTTCTTTTCCCAATCGGTCCTTGTTGCATTCACTGTTTTTGTAAGGACACTTTTAGTTTCCCTATTGGACACTTCAACTTGCCCGCTTGTTTGTGGGTGGTACGGTGCGGCTACTTTGTGGCGAACTCCATAATTTTCCAACAGGCGTGCGAACACTCTATTGCAAAAATGGGTTCCACCATTACTGATTATACCTCTCGGGGTGCCAAAACGTGTGAAGATGTTTTTCATTAGGAAACTTGTCGCCCCTTTTGCATCATTGGTTGGGAGAGCCACCGCTTCGACCCACTTGGAGACATAGTCAACCGCTACCAATATATATTTGTTACCATATGAGTTGACGAACGACCCCATAAAGTCGATCCCCCACATGTCAAAACCTTCACCTCTTGAATTGTGATCATCGGCATCTCTTGACGGCGAGATATGTTGCTTGTCCTTTGGCATTCATCGCAACTTTTGACCCAAGCATGGGCATCCTTGAACAGGGTAGGCCAATACAATCCCAATTCCAACACTTTTGCTGCTGTCTGGATTCCTCCAAAGTGTCCACCATATGGTGAAGCATGGCAAGCCTGCAAAACAGAAGGTTGATCTTTCTCGGGGATACACCTTTGGATCATGTTATCAACACATATCTTAAAAAGTATGGGTTCATCCCAATAATAAGATCGACAATCACGGAAGAACTTTTTCGTTTGAATTGAGGAGAGATCATAAGGTACAATACCGCTTGCTAAGTAATTAGCAATATCAACATACCATGGTGCCTCATCCATTTTCACAACAAGTAACTATTCATCCGAGAATGTCTCTGTGATATCTTCAACCTCCATTCTCTTTTCTACTCCTTCCAACCTCGAGAGGTGGTCTGCCACTTGATTATCCGTCCCATTTCTTTCACGAATTTCTAGACCGAATTCTTGTAGCAAAAGAACCCAGCGAATCAAGAGTGGCTTTGACTCCTTCTTTGCTATCAAGTACCTAATTGCTGCATGGTCAGTATAAATAATAACTTTTGAGCCAATTAAGTACGACCTGAATTTGTCAAAGGCAAACACTACAGCGAGCATTTCCTTTTCCGTGACAGTGTAATTAATTTGTGCACCACTGAGCGTCCTGCTTGCATAGTAGATCAGGTGCATCATCTTATCCTTGCGTTGCCCCAAGACTGCTCCTATAGCATTATCACTGGCGTCGCACATGAGCTCGAATGGTTGCTCTCAGTTGGGTGCAGTCACCAATTTCTTCTTCAGCTCCTCAAAGGCCAACCTACAAGCATCAGAAAACACAAAGGGCTGGTCTTTTTCAAGAAGCTTACATAAGGGGTTAGCAATCTTGGAAAAATCCTTAATGAACCGCCTATAGAACCCGGTGTGCCTAAGGAAACTTCTCACTGCCTTTACCGAAGTGGGTGACGAAAGCTTCTCAATCACATCAACCTTGGCATGGTCGACTTCAATTCTCTCTTGGGATACTCGATGCCCCAAACACTATTCCTTCTTGTACCATAAAATGGCACTTCTCCCAATTCAGCACTAGATTTGTCTCCACACATATTTTGAGCACTCTTGTTAGGTTGTGAAGACAATCTTCGAATGAATCCCCCACCACAGAGAAATCATCCATAAACATCTCCATAATGTCTTCAACCATATCAGTGAAAATGGCTAACATGCACCGTTGGAATGTAGCCGGTGCATTGCAAAGTCCAAAGGGCATTCTCCGAAAGGCAAAGATTTCATACGGACAAGTGAATGACGTTATATCTCTATCTTCCGGGGCTATTGAGATCTGGTTATATCCCGAGTATCCATCCAAGAAACAGAAGTGGGATCGCCCAGCTAACCTATCCAACATCTAGTCAATGAAAGGTAAGGGGAAATGGTCCTTCCAGGTGGTTGTGTTCAATTTTCGATAGTCCATGCAAATCCGCCACCCCGTGACTATACAAGTTGAGATCAACTCGTTCTTATCATTCTGTACGACTGCCATTCCTCCCTTTTCGGCACACATTGGACCGGACTTACCCAATTGCTGTCAAAGATGGGGAAGATGATACCCGCATCCAGCCGCTTGATCACTTCCTTCTTTACTACTTCTTTCATATTCCGGTTCAGTCGTCGTTGATGTTCTCTGGAAAGTTTGTGCCCATCTTCCAAAAGAATCTTGCATGCAGATGGCTAGGTTGATACCCTTTATGTCTGTTGTGGTCCAACCAATGGCAGTCTTAAATTCTTGCAATACCTGCAATAATTGCTCTACCTGCACAGCTAGCAACCCAGATGATATAATAACATGCAAAGTAGAATTGGGACCCAAAAAAGCGTACCTGAGGTGGGCTGGAAGCGATTTCAAGTCCAGTTGTGGTGGTTCCTTTATTGATGATTTTGCGGGTGGTGTCGCTCTCTCTTTTAAGCGTAGGGGATCGAACTGAGGTTCCCTTTTCCAGAATCCTTGGCCCTCGAGGGCCATGACTCATTCTGCCAACCCTTCACCGTCCATCTATTCCAAATTCGTCAAGTAGGCTCCCAATGGATCCTTGACATTAAGGGTCTCATCATTTTCTTGTAGTATCACATTCACGACCTCCACTAGTGAGAAGTTTGCAAATTCACTGGGTCTCCTCATGGATTGTTGAACGTTGAATATATTATTTCTTCATTGTTCAACCTCATTTTTAGTTCTCCAATCTCAAAATCAATCAATTCTCTCCTAGTGGCTAAGAATGGCCTTCTCAGAATGATGGGTATCTCCTCATCTACCTGACAGTAAAGAATAACAAAGTCTGCAGGGAATACAAATTTCCCCACTTTCACAAGCACATCATCAAGAATTCCTGTCGGTCTTTTAACCGTGCGATCATCAAGTTGCAGCAACATCGAGGTCGGCCTAGCTCTGCCAATGCTTAGTTTTGTATAGATTGCCAAGGGCATCAAGTTTATGTTGGATCCCAAGTCACACAATGCTTTAGCAAAAGCATAACTCCCAATAGTACATGGGATAGTGAAGCTACCTAGATCAGACACCTTTTTGGCCATAAGTCTTGTCACTACTGCGCTGCAGGTATGTGTCAGAGTTATAGTGGCCAGGTCCTGGAATTCAAATTTCTGCAACATCAGGCCCTTCATCATTTTTGCATAACCTGTAACTTCCCTCAAAGCATCCATCAGTGGAATATTCAATTGAATCTGGCGAAGCATTTCCATGAATTTCCTGTATTGATCATCTTTCTTTTGTTTTTCCAATCTCTGAGGGAATGGTGCAGGAGTCAATCTCTATCCATTGTTGGAAGCTTCTGGAACAAGAGGTGCCACCTGTTATGAGAGTTGTTCACCTTCTTTTGCCTTACCCTTGTCAATCTATGCCTGTTCAGCTACCACCTCGGTGAGCTCTGCTGATTCCTCTGCCTCTAATGTAAGTGGAGTGGCTGGCGTAGTCTCTCTTCTAGATTGAGAAACTTCTTGCTCTCTATCTAATTCTCTTCCATTCCTGAGACTCACTGTCATTAGCTGATTTGGGTATTGCTCCTTTGGGTTATGATTTGTATCAGCCGGAAATGTTCCTTTGAGGAGATTGTTCAAGGACATGGACAACTGTCCGAGTTGAGTTTCAATGCCTTTGATTGTTGAGTCATGTGTTGCTAACTTTTCTTGCATCTTACCCTTTGTTCCAATGAGTTGTTGCAGCATGCCCCTGATTTCTACCATGTTGTTGTCCTGCTGTTGATGAGGTAGTTGGTAGGACAACTGTTGCTGGTGCTGCTGTTTATAGCCATGTTGCCTCTGATATGTCACAACTTGGCCTTGTGGTCGTGCACCTCGGGGTTGTGGCATGTTGGGTCTGTATTGCTTGTTTGGTGCTGGCCCTCATTGCTTCCCTCCTTGCCTATGACCCCCAAAATATTGACATAATTCATGTCTTCTTTGAAGCCCTGGTTTTCATTCTCTCCACCCCACGAGCACACATAAGACTGGTTTATGCAAGGGGTGCACAATCCCCCATTTGTTGTATCAACAATGTGCACTTGCTTTGTACCCATCTTGTCGATCTTATTTGTCAGTATGCTCATCTAAGTCATGAGCGTGGCTATGTTCTCTACATGTGAATTGTTTGGGTCAATAGAAACAGAATGCACTATTGGTGTCAGTGTCGTACCTCTAGTCATCCAGCCTGAATTTTGAGCCATCTTATTGAGAAGAATCTTGCACTTTGTGAATGCCTTGCTCAGAAATGCACCCCCAGCTGAAGCATCTACATTGGCTTTCAAATTGTCTGCCAAACCCATGTAGAATCTCTGTCCAAGCATCTGTTCTGGAATGCCATGGTGTGGGCACTTCACTAACATCCCTTTGAACCTCTCCCAGGTTTCTTGCAAGGTCTCAGTAGGTTTTTGTTTGTATTGTAATATCTCATGAATCTGCCTTGCAGTCTTGTTGGGAGGATAAAACTTGTTTAGGAACTTCTTGACTAATTCCTCCCAAGTGGCAATGGAATTTATTGGGAGCGAATTCAGCCAAGTTTGAGCCTCTCCAGTCACAGAGAATGGAAACAGTAATAGTTTGATGGCTTCCGAAGTCACATTCAGCTGTCTTTGGGTCACACACATTGACAGGAAAATTTTTAGATGTTGTTGTGGATCTTCAATGTGTGACCCGGAGAACACTCCCTTATTCTGCAACGATGCAGCATGTTGTTGGTGATCTGGAATGTCTCCGCTTGTATCTGAGGTACATCAATGGCGGTGGCCAGGTTGTCAGCAGTTGGTTATGCCCAATCATAAAGAGCGGCTTCTGGCACAAGAGGTGCCACCACTCCATTGTTTGGGTCAACCCGATTATTCCGATTGTTTCCATCGACATCATCCACGTTGTCCATTTCAATTTCGAGTTGATGTTTTTGTTGTAACTGTTTGTTCTTCTTGTTGTATCGATTTAATGCCCTGAATGTTTTCTCGGGGTCTGGGAGTCCTTCGAAAAACTCACCGGTCCTCGAAGAGCTTCTAAGCATACACCTGAGTCACAGGAGAGTTCAAACGTGAGCATTTCAATGGAAAATTTTTTAACACAGTAGAAAATTGATCTAAACTAAAAATCCTAGCAATTCTTCTAAGTTGTATAAATAACACTGTTAGTTCCCCGGCAACGGTGCCAAAATTTGATCACGCCCAACTATGTCTTATAAAAAGGACTAAGTGGTCGCTGCAAATATAATCCGGTTCAAGTCCAGAGTCGAATCCCACAGGGAACTAACCTATTTACTACAACTTTTAGTAATGCTAATGACAAGCTCAGACAACTTCCGGATGCAAGATTTTTATGAATAAAATAGTGGAATTTATTTAGCTAATGTAAAATGACAATAAAACTAGCTATAATCAAGAATAAAGTTGAATTCAATGGTAAAAGGATCTAGGGCTGTTGATTTCCCCAATTGCCGGATTAATTCTTAACTTCTTAGCTATAATCTCGCCGTAATACTCTATGAGGATTATGAGTTCCGGGCTACCGTAATTATCTCTCGATCAATTACGATAATTTACTAGAAGCATTCTTTCGAACTACTCTAGCTAACAATTTATGCAACTCGGGATTATCCCACCAAAGATTTGTTATTTCTAAACCTTCTTTAAAATTCAAGTAATTAATCTCTTCAATTACCCAAAAGTGGTGTTGTTCAACAATAATCTAACAAAGTGTTCTTTCTCAAGCAATACAAGGCAACTAGAAACGATTAATACAGGGACCTTTCAATTAACCACAATACAAAACATAGTTGAACAATCATAGAACAAACACGACTCGATTATATCAAAATAGAGTTAAAAATTCATCCAACAATTAGTTCCATCAACCCTAGATTAAATGTTTAGCTATTCATACTAATACAAAATATAGCAATAATATGATTCATGATTCACAATGATAAGTAGAAAGAAGAAGAAAGAAACTCTAAAGAATTGCTTGATTTTCTCTCCCTTGTTCTTGCCTCCAATTATGTCTAAAACAAGCCTAATCTGACTTCTGGTTGAGTTTGGGCTCTTATAGGTTAGGTTAATTGCCTAAGAATTTACATAAAAGCCCCTGCACTTTGTCGCTTTTAAAAACCTGTCCGCGGTCGCGGACACGACTGCTGACACGACCGCGGACTTGCACCTATTCACTGTTTTCCTCCGCATCCCACTATGCGCCCAGGTCCGTGGTCGCGGACCTGCCGTTTGCATTTTTTTCTTATTTTCCTCGCTCTTTTTCATCCGGGCTATCATTTGATTGGCCTTGTATGTTCATAATTGACTCCAAAATGCTCTTTATCTCCCTCCTAGCTCGGAGTGGCTCCTGCAAAGCATAAATTTCTCAATTAGAGCATTTTGTTATCTTTAAGCATTTAAACATCAATAAAGTACGGTTAAATTAGAGTATAAATAGCGTCTACATTGCATAATATAGGTTACTATCACAGGGATAGGCCAAAGAAGTATAAAGGAAGTTAATTAGACATGACATGTTGGCGCTTAACCTAACCGAAGACATGACTAGCGATAGGAAAGTGTGGAGGTCAAGGATTAAGGTGGTGTGTTGACAGGTAGTTTTGAGTTTCTCCTAGTTACCAGTAGTACTAGTAATATTATTGTTATTGGTTGAAAGTTACTTCCTTTTAGTTTGTTATTATATCTGGTACTTAGCAAACAAGTCCAGTGTTTTTGTTAATTGTTACTGGCAATTGTTGCTCCCTGATTATTATTATTTGTTGCTACTCTTTCTCCCATTTAATGGAAATTGTTGCTGCTATTATATGATGCTACTTTTTCTCCTCTTTTTCCTTTTCATCTTTTGTCTCCCTCATCTGTCNCCCACACACACACCTCCCCCCTCTTCTTCTTCTTCCTTTTCACCTTCTCTTGAGCCGAAGGTCTATCGGAAACAACCTCTCTACCTCCAGGTAGGGGTAAGTTCTGCGAACACATTACCCTCCTCAGACTCCACTTGTGAGATTATACTGCGTATGTTGTTATTTTTTTTGTTTATAGTTTTATCCATATTTTGGAAATTTCCAAATCCCAAAACTAACTCAAAATCTGTTTTTGGCCCAAAATATGATCGTTCGGTTTTTGGGTCAAATTTATCAAAGACTTTAACGAGGGAAAGTGGATAGATATAGATTAGTTGAGTCATAATAATAGGTTATGATTTTAGGATAATTTATTATGTAGTTCATTATAAAAATCATAATTTTGTACCAAACTTATTTATGTTTAGGACTATGGTTCATGATAGTGATAATCGATGAAGGTTATGCATATACATAATTAACAAATTTGTTTGTTTGGTATTGTTGGGTATTTTTGATAGTTTTTAGAACTTATAGGTATAGGTCACATTTCATGTTTTTTCAAAAAAAAAAAAGAAGAAAAAAGGTGAAATATGAAAAACTATGTCCAAACAGATTTCTATCTTCAAACCAAACTTCACCCAAATAAGATTTTTTAAAACAAATTTAGGAATCTATGACCAAACACTAGCTAAGGATATCTAGACTTTACCTGCGAAGTGCAGTGGTAGCCATTTTTAAGCCTGCTATTTAAAATATATCCACAATTTACAATATATTTATAGATTAGTCAATTCACCCAAACTTCAGGACTTAGTATCCTAAATTTGAAAATTCAGGATTTAGTGTCATGATTTGAAAATTCAGGACTTAGTGTCCTGAATTTTTGAACTGCTAATTTAAAATTCAGGACATAAGATTCGAACTTCAGGACATAATTTTTGAACTTTAAGACACGATATCCTGAAGTTTGAATTTTTGAGTTTAAACTCTAGAATATCGTGTCCTAAAGTTTAAGCAAAATTGACTAATCTTTAAATACAAAAGCATGCTTAAAAGTGACTATCTGGTGTCATTTCCACACTGTCTTATTTCTCATCAAAAACTCTAAATTACCACAATATTCCTAATTAACTTGTTTGCTAATCAATAAATTACATTATATATCTTTTTTGTTTCTTCTCCAGCACAAGCAATGCTTAGGAAGGCAGATATAATTTTGAAAGGAAAATAGTGTTGAGTAGGATTAAATAAAATACAACTAAGAGAAAAGTTGTTTGGCGAGAAAATAAACGACTATCAAGCTTTTAAATAATATGATTACCCTAGAACACTAATTGCAACATGCATTACTTCCTTCAACATTTAACAACAGTAACAACAAGAAGCCTATTGTAATTCTATAAAGTAAAACGACATACAGTAATAAAATTTTGCAGATAAGAAAGTATGAAACTAACACTAATGACAAGAAAAAGAAAACACGCTCGATATCTACTAATATTTTATCGGTATACTAAAGGCACACCATGTCGTGCCTCAATTCTTCTCGATACTTTTTCAGCGTACCCCTACATCTCCTCAAACCTACTATGACCAACGTCTCGATCTCGTACCTCTTTACTGTGGTTAGGGGTGTTCATAGTTCGGTTTGGATCGATTTCTCCCTAAAAAGAAATCAAACCAAGTGAATTGGCCAAATCAATTAAGTCGGACTTTTATCAATTCAGTTTTTGTCAATTTTTCGGTTATTTCGGTTATTTATCGCGTTTTTTCCTTTAAAATGAGATATATATTACCAAACGCATATTTCAGAGACTACATTTTCAACGTAACACTATCAAACCGATTGCTCTTTGAGAAATCTATCATTTACCAAGATATATTGATAATAATTGAATCGAATAATAATAAATAATTTAAGTACTCAATTATAAATCGATTATTTTTAACGTAAAATAAATTCTTGTACTTAGCAAAAGAAAATTACCAATCAAACTAGAATGTAAAGACAAACAATTAGATTATTATAATAGCAAAAAGCTAGAATAAAAATACAAACGACTAATATGTACCATATAATTTTTGAAACTTTATATAAAAATATACATATACATAGGTGTAATAATAAATTTAAATAGTTACTTCTATAGTCGGTTTAGTTCGCTTTTTCTATTATTTTTAATTAAAACCAAAATTAAACTAAATTTGATCAATTTTTAAATTCAAAATTAGGAACAAACTAAATCTAAAAAGTATCAATCTGATTTGATTCGAATTTCAATTCGATTCGATTTGATTTTTCGAATTTTTATGAACACCGCTAGCGTCTTAGCATGTGTTCTCTGAAAAAAGTTTAAATAAGCATTGTAACAAAAGAAAGAAATTCATAAATAAAAAGAGAGTAGGGGCCAAACTTTTCCTTTCAAGAAAGTGACAGGGTCCCACATCACACCCTCCCACTTGGGTCCCACCTCCTCCTTCTCTCTCCTGCACTTTTTGACAGCTCACTATATTTAATTATTATCAGCAACTCCAATTCTCACAGAATTCAACACCAAAAACACTTCAAAAAACACAACACTGGAGAGAGAGAGAGAGAAAGCGTCTGGAAAGGTCTGAACTTTTCTATGTTTTAGGGTTTTTTGTTTGAGGTTTACCTCTTTGGTAGCTGCAAACTAAAAAGAGGTTATCTGTACTTTGTTTTCTTGGGTACTGTGTAAATTCTTATTTTGTCCAATTTCACAGTTATTTTAGGTAAAAAGTTAGTTACTTTCTTCATTTTCTTTTACCTTGAAATGGGGTTACTTTGTTTCTGCTCTTTGATCTGTTTTTAGGTTCCTAAAAGTTTGGAGCTACCTCACACTATAACTGTTCATGTGGGAATTTTGCTGTTTATCAGTTACTTTGGATATATTTTTTCTATATGTAGGTGATTTGGTTATGTTTTTTGTGTAATTTATTTATTTTCTTAGCTTACTGAAAATATTTTTTTTGCTTGAAGTAAAATTTAAATGATTTGTATAGTTGTTTTGGTTAATGTTGAATATTGTTCAGTTCCAAAATATTTAGTAATGATGGATTTATGGATGTCTTGAAAAGAAAAAAATTGGATTTTGTTGTAGATAATGATGCTTAAAAATAGAGCAGTGGCTCTGTGAAAAATTCTCAACTTTTTTGTTTGGATTCTTGATTCCTAATTTTTTTGGAGCACCTTTTCCTTTCACTGATTGAAATGGCATCTCTTATCCCTTGCCTTTTCCTTTTTAACTGCAACTGTGTACTGTTTCAGAATAGAATTTTGTTTTACCAATATCTCATTTTGGCCTCTTGAATTAAGTGAGATTTAAAAAAAAAACTTTTTGGATTAGGCATCTCAAGAAATGAGGGATAGACTTGTATTCTTTTTGCATTTGCTTCTCTTGTTTAACAACTTTTAATGATGCAGATTCTTTTTCCTTGTAACAGCTAGTAGCACAAATTCATTTGTGCTCGAGGGTAAGCAATTTCTATTGCTCAAAAGTTTTAACTTTATCAAAAAGTTATAAACTTTGTGCTGGAGACTTGAAGATTTGTACAGTACTGTTATTTCATCTAAGAAATAACTAGGGGAAAAAAAGAAGGTGATGGGTTTTACATGTGAATTTTGCGGGGAGCAACGATCAATTGTTTATTGCCGGTCAGATGCAGCTTGCTTGTGTTTATCGTGTGATCGAAATGTTCATTCTGCAAATGCCCTGTCGCAACGTCATTCTCGGACACTTGTATGTGAAAGATGTAATTCCCAACCAGCTATTTTTAGATGTGTTGAAGAGAGGATTTCTCTATGTCAAAATTGTGATTGGATAGGTCATGCTAATTCTAGTTCAGGTTCAACACATAAGAGACAAGCACTTAGTTGTTATACAGGGTGTCCTTCCGCCATAGAGCTCTCTGCTATTTGGTCATTTCTTCTAGATAACCCTTCAGTAGAAGACTCGACTTGTGAGCAGGGGATGAGTTCAATGAGCATTACTGATTGCCGACCTGGAGATAGCCGAGGTTCTCAAGCAAAGGACAAATCTGAAGATATGTCTGTTGCAGTTGAAGCAAATGATTTGATAGGATCATCGATGCTTAGTCTTGATAACAAGCTACATAATGTGGAACCGCCTGTAGGATCCACAAATTTAACATGGTCTAAGGTATTCTAAGTTCTCAGAGATGCATTTTGTTCAGAAGTAAAGAAACTTAGGTTTCCAATTTTACTCACCAAACTGCATTACTATCATGTCCATTGGTTGTATAGCGCTGAATATCAATGAGTAAGTTAGTCGCTGTTCTTCTTACTGTTTTGCTGCTGGCTCTGAAGCTAAGGCTTTGCTCCTCACTAATCCGTATAATGCACCAAGAAACTAGATTTTTGGTTTTCCAGTGCTATATTCCCTTTTTCTCATGCTAAACAGGAGCTTAGCGGAGTTCTAAGAGGTTCAAATACCAAAGAGTGAAGATAAAATTAATATTCGATATTATCATCTGTCTTCACACAATGATTCCGCATTCTTCATGTTGCATTCAAATGTTCTAGCATGTTGCATTCCCATAAATTGGCGAAGGATGATTTCGTTCTTCTATGAGATCACTAGATTTGAACTCTCTATTTCTTGTCTATTTCCTACAAAGTAAAAAGGTGCAGTTTCAAAGAAATTTTCATCTCAAATTTAGTGCATTCCTTTCCTTGAGGACTTGCATTCCTCTCTATCATTGGTTATTTGCAATCTAGGACTATTCCTACCGATGATACACTTCTTTTATTGGAATAGTCCTATTAATGATTTCTTTTAGAAAATGATTCTTACACTCCCCTGGTTACGCCATTTTTCCGGATCAAGCAACTTTACCAGATATGAGATATTGCTTGTTCTTCCGCTTACTGGGNGGGGGGAGGCACTTATAGTGATTGACTTCTTCTCAAGACCATAAAGATGTCTTTTCTCAAGTCGAAGCTGGACTGTTTCTATTTTCCTTACTTTCTTTAGCTCATATCTTTGTGTACGTTCAGGTGAGCAATTCTGCAACAAAAGGCTCAAATATATTTGATGATGATCATTTTTATGATGATTTCAATATGGATGAAGTGGACTTGAGTATTGAAAACTATGAAGAGCTATTTGGTGTTTCTCTTGATAATCCTGATCAGCTGTTTAAGAATGAAGACATTGATGGCTTATTTGGGATGAAGGACATGCCAGTTGCTGAGTCCAGTTGCCAGGGTGACACTGCTGTCGAGGTGGTTCATACTTTATAGAATTACTGCATTATGTAAACATTATATACTTTCTCTGTACTCGTTAACACTAAAATAGACTTATTATGGACTATATTATTAGTTTTTTGACGAGTGAGGTAGGCAATCATTTACTGTTAGGTTTACCAAGTACAAGTAAATTTGGCTATTCTTGATGTTTGGTTTCTCTTTTGTTATGAACAAGATCGTGTATCAACTTTTTTAATTGTTGAAGCATGTTTTTATTTTATTTTTTTACTTTTTTGATAAGGCAAAGATGCTCATTAAATGAATATAATGTTCTTCTATGGTATTTTTGTGAAGCATGCCCTCTTCTCTAGATTTGGGCCTAATTTAACATGTTTTGTAAAGTTAATTTTCTGGACGTTGTAATTGGTCTTGGCTAGTATATTTTGTACACAATGACAAACTCCTATAATTTTTTGTAGAATTTTTGCCTCTGCATCCATCCCCTCCCAAACTGGACTTTATCATGGATAAGAGTCGATAGGACAGACTTGTATAAATATTTTGAGATCATCTTATAACTTGTACGCAGTGATACTTGTTTATATCCCTGTTTATACATAACGCGTCTATATGTATATGTGTATGTGTATTGTTTGAATGTATATATAAAAGTATATACTGACTGGGGTGGGTTGGGTAGAGGTTGGAAGCTAACTTGTCACGAATCAGTGAGATTCACTATTTCCTAAGGGTGCATTGAGAGGATTCATATGCGTAGGAATATCATAAATTGATCAACTTTGAATCTTTGGTATTTATCAAATCAGTTACATCAAATATGATGCTTAATAAGATTGTCTGCTTGCAATGATTATAATAGTTCCGACTTCATGATTGGAGGTTGAACAGACTAAAAAGATGTGCACATGCGACTCTTATGATTTTTTCTACATAATTGTTTCGAAAAATGGATGAACTTACATATATCTTTATTTACCAGGGGTCAGCACTGGGAAGGGTAAATACAGTGCAGCCAGTTTGTAGCAATGCAGCATCCATAGAATCCACGATGAGCTGCAAGACAGAACCTACCCGTTGCTTTGCAAGGCAACAGTCCAACCTCTCAGTTTCAAACCTCACTGGAGAGAGCAGCGCCGGAGATTATCAAGACTGTGGAGCTTCCTCAATGCTTCTCATGGGAGAGCCACCTTGGTGTTCTCCATGTCCTGAAAGTTCAATGCCATCAACTAGACGGAGCGATGCTGTTTTACGCTACAAGGAAAAGAAGAAGACACGCCAGTAAGTTTTCTTTTAATAAGTACATCATAAGGCTATTTTGGTAATTGTGCACTCCCTCGATTGACACAAAGCACCAGAATTTCTTTTGGCATATTATTAATCCTCAAATTTTCCTCATTTTATTTCAATTCCTTCTATCCAACACTAAAATCGCAATAAACACTGCCCCACCATTGAAATGTCTTGGCAGTGTAGGTTATGTAGACCATGGTTCAATGATTTGTTTGGGTTGTAGGCTTTTCACTTGCTCTCTTTTCACCTTTTTTTATAACTTCCTTTTTACAGATTTGATAAGCGAGTAAGATATGCTTCTCGCAAGGCAAGAGCAGATGTGAGAAGGCGTGTGAAGGGCCGGTTTGTGAAGGCTGGTGATGCTTATGACTACGATCCACTGAGCGAGACCAGAAGCTATTGATTGTGAAAAAATTTACCAATACATATAAGGAGAAAAATGGACAGTTTAAGTGGGGAGATTTGGTTGGGGTTTCAAGCAAATGGATGTAAGGATGGTGTATTTATTGTATTGCAATGTTTTCAATCAAGGAAGTAGGATCCAGAAAGCAGATTTCTCTGCCGCAGCTCCTCTTAACGTCCAACTTCATCATCCAAAAAAGTTGGATGTGCACTCCTTATGTCAACCAAATTAAGAGTGCTGCAAAGAAAGAGCTTAATCCTTTGTAGACTGCACGATCAGCGTTCTCTCCAGAAACCAATCAAGATTTGCTTTCTCAAATGTATTTATGTTGGCATGTCGACAATACTGGGTTTCGTCTAGCTTGCTTCTGTTCTTACAACTCTAACTAGGTGGATTTAACACAGTTTAAGTCCCACAAGTTCAGCTGTCGTTTTAGGTCTAAGGACTGAGATCCCTTCGCTGTTTGTAACTCTGTCATGTATATTATAGCCAGTGTGTAGAAGATACAAAGAAAAATGAGCAACACATAAAGGTCATTCTCCCATGCGTCGATCTCTAGATCGAGTTGCTAGCTTCTTGTCTACCAGTCCTGGATTTTAAATCCCCACAAATTCATCTGTCCTTTTAGGTTTGAGGACTCAGATTATTCCTTGACTATTATGTAATACTGTCATGTATATTATTAGCCAGTGTGTAGAAGATAAGAAGATACAATGAGGTCCCCATATGATAGATGTATGTACCTAGCTTTGTAATTTTTTTCATTTATTGTCCTATGAAATGTATAACATATGGGGGAATAATGTTCATATTGTGGAAACCGTTTTCTGGTCATTATGTAATAATCACAATGTGTATCTACAACCTTATTCTTTCTTGAATATTGTGATGGATTTGCCATGAAACGCTGGTTAAATGTAGTATGGATATAAAATGTCATGTTCTGTCTTATGAAAAGAAAAGTTAGTCCGGTGCACTAAACTCTCGTTATGTGCGGGGTCTGGGGAACGGCAACACCACAAGGGTCTATTGTACAAAACTTTAACCTGCATTTCTGCAAGAAGCTATTTTCACGGTTTGAACCCGTAACTGCCTAATTACATGGCAACAACTTTACCAGTTACGCCAAAGCTCCCTTTCATGTTGTCTTATTAGATTCCAAAAATGATAAATGATATAACTTTTCTTAAAACGTAAAATATCTCAAAACAAAGGCAGTTTATCAAAATGACTAATAACGAAGACCAGAGAGTGTTTATTTTATTTTGATACACAAGGCTCATCCTTAATGTAGTCTGACAGTTTTTCAGCTAAACATGTTTAGGTTAAATGATTTTGCCAACAAAAGATAATTGGGAAATTTGACAGAGCAGTAGTATCCCAACTTAGAAAAGCTAAACTATATTTGGTTAAACAATTCTTGACAATGCTGCTATGCAAAGTGAGTCTACGGACCACACTCAGTGCCAAATCGGCCTAAGTCGAACCAGTAGTAGAATAACAACAAATAAGTTGAGATCGGCTATATAAATCCTAACTTCTTCCATGTAAGCTCAACATATGTAGTATACCAGCTTTTTAAAGACAATATCTTTGGCTACACAATCTTGAAAAACACAAGACAACAAAACGATATTCCGCATTGCTAAATCAACCTTGTTGAATACTGGGATATTTTACAGACCAGTTATATCCCCACTAGCAGGAAGAATGGATAACAAATGAAGAGAATTCAGAAATAATATCTTAAAAGTCATATCTTAAAGAGGATTGCATAAGCCAGGATAAAATTTCCTATTTAATTAATATAAATAAATAGCATCAGCCTAACAACAGGAGGATCTCTGTACGGTCAAAGAAAGTTGCTCCAGCATTAATTTGACTATGTCTAGGCATCCACTTCCCTGCATTGGAGATCTGATTCTCCGTGTTCGACAACCCAGTAAGCTTGAAGCAGATATAGTTGTACATCAAACTTTCAGTGAACTTATTCATCATCAGATGAATCTGCATCAGCTGGCATCCTCACGTCGTCTGCAACAGTTGTGTCCTGCATGAACATCAGATGAGATTGATCATTAGCAAAGAGGGAGACTGAGGTTATATCTCGCTAAATGCAGAATTTTAGTAATTTATCCTTACCGCATTCTTATCCCAGTCTTTTAACTTGGGGTTAGTCAGCATGTAATTATCACGTAGAGGAGCCCATGAGGGACCTTCATCATTCGAAGAATTGGATGCACCGGCCTGCATGAAATTAAGTTACACAATAAGAAAAGACAAGCATTGAATGACTGGGCTGCATGGTTGAATCTTGAAAATGTTCTTTTTTCTTTTATTTTATTTTTTGTTTGGATAAGCACTTGAAAAATATCAACTTCCCCATGTTCAAGTTGTTTCTTCCTTCCGTTTGCAAAATAGTTCAGTTTCCTACTATGAAATAATTGTTTCTGTAGAAGCACCACTAACAAAACACATTAGCCCATGTGTTGTTTCCTATATATGAACTCATCAACTATGAAGCAAATTTTATAACGCAAAAATGAAAAAGAGAAAAAACAACCAGAGGCAACATGAAAATTCTCTCTTTTCCTACCCACCCGACTCCAAAAAAAAAAAAAAGCAGTAGCCCAAGAAAAGATACTAAATGAAAAGATGTTACAAAATAATTAAAGAAATTTTCCCAAACGATCATAATGCTTAGCTGTGAGAGAGAGAGAGAGAGTTGACCTTTGACCCAGACACAGCTGTTTGTGATGGTGTCTTGCCCAATTCGGAGAAAAAGACTTCTCTTCGGCGCTTCTTTATTACTACACATCAGAAAAAAGAAGTTATTGTATTGGATGCAAAATAAAGTTCTTAAGGTTAATCTTTTCCAAATTGAATTATCAAGAATTTTTTACCAATTGCAATTATAAAGATATAAATGGCAGTTCCCCATCATTAACAAAAGTATTTACCTTATCAGGAAAAATAAAATTTACCTTACCAGAAGAAAAATAAGGCAGTTGATTCCATTACAAGCTTCTTACTTCTATCATGTAAACAGGATGTGCAGAGTACCATCAATACTAATAGCATATGATAAACTGAGTGACACTAGGATAACATCGGTATTTAAGGCATTACTCTATGTTTTTCCCATAGTTCTAAATTACAAATGAGAATCTGTAGCCAGCTATATACCTTATTGCACGAAAAAGATATAGTAATATTCTTGATGGTTATGTTTCATTAGTGCATGTGAAAAACAAAAGAAAGTAAGACGGAAAATTTGAATAATGCGAGGTATAAATTTCACCATTCAATCTTTATTATCATGGCCAGATAGTGAAGGAAAATTTAATTTCACTAAGCTAGTGTTTGTTCTTTTCCTATCTGCTCCGTGGTTTAAACGCCTTTTCACAAAGTACTATAAACACTCTTCAACTGCGTGAAAACCAAAAACAAGTTGATTGCTATTGTTCAATTATATAACTCAACACAGTCCGGCACGTGTAATCTGATTATAGGATTCACACGTAGACTTATGAGTGTGAGACTGGGCTTGTCAAAAATCAGTTCGGATACCCCGTGAAAGACATTTATAGACTTCTTTGAACGCACCTATATAGGGAATCTGGGACTTAGTGTAACTCAGCGAAAGCAACAAAACAATGCAAGTTATTTCACTTGGAAACGAGAATTTGAAAGATCCTACTCAAGAGCAGTATGAGCACTGACAGAAGGAATTTGATATCGAACACTGAATACCATACTATAATTTTTCCAATAGAATCTCCAAGTTTTGCACGAAGATCAGATTACCAGTCCAACATGCAGGATTCTGTGATTGGAAGAAGAAAACGCCATTCGTAGCCTTGGGGGGATTATCCTTAGGTTAAACATGGTAAATGAAAATACAACTAATCGACTTAGCAAGGAAAATTTTAAACTTCTATAATAGAGGAAGATGGAGAGGATGATTAGAGATCAAAGCACACAAAGACAATTCAAATCCGTCTGAATAACATTTCCCTTCCTCTTACCTTGTAAATTGTACTAGAATTACCAGCAGAGGAACAATAGCAACCACACAAAAAATTAAAGAACCAATCATATCGTCACTGCGTCGGTATTCTGTTCTTACCTTTCTCATCTTTTGACCTTGAGGGATTTAAGCCTTTTTGAGCATGTTGTGCCTTGTTAACCTGTAACACATACGCAGATAAATTTGAGCTAGCTGAAAGTAGCACAAAACTTTTATAAAACAGAAGTATCAACTTCGAAATGTGTACTGCAACTTACAGCATTGAATAACTTGACCACTGATGCCCATAAAAAAAATAAAGAACCAAGTTAGTTAGAAGGTCTGATAGAAAGAGCTTACTATAATGCATTTGTAATTCTATTATAAATTCCAAAACAAAAGGATAAAGTTGAGTACCTCCCTTTGTTGCAACTCCTATTAGAAACTTTTCATCGGAGTCCAAATAATTTGTAGGTTTCACATGTCCCTTTTCTCCTATCTTTCGCACAGATATCAAAGTTAAGAATACGACCATTAATACATTGAACATGGGAGATTAAGTTATTCAAAAAACTTAACAATTAAACGAAACTAGATATATACCAAGTGTTTCTCCTTTTTTGCTTCCCCCTTAACCTTTCGTTCTACTTCTTCTTCAGCAAGCTTCTCAGCAACAAGCTTCTTGTGTGCTGATAAGACTGGGCCCTGCAGGTTATTTACCATTAGTTTCTCCAAGCAATTCCTATCCTCAGTTAGTATGAGCTTCAAATGCTTTTAAGTTTTATCCTATGAGTTCATCAGCATCTGGCTTATTTTCTAGTAATCAACAACAACAGCAGGTCATTGGACGAACCCCACAAGTGGGATCTGGGGACAGTGGCGGACCCAGGATTTTGTGCAAGCGGGTTCAATCTTAGAAGTACATAACTTTAGTCGTAAAATAGGTAGTTGTCAAGTGGGTTCAAATGAAATATTTATACAAAATTTATGCAGCTTTAATCCTAATTTATACATATACACACTATTATTTTTTGATGAAGCGGGTTAAGTTGAACCCGCTTACCACCACGTGCGTCCGCCACTGTCTGGGGAGGATAGTGTATATGCAGACCTTACCCCTACTACGAAGGAGTAGAGAGGCTGTTTCCGATAGAGTTGTTTTCTAGTAATCGAATTATTGTATTAAAAGGCGTAGAAAAAGTCTTTTTCTCCGGAAACAAAATGTTTTTTTCCAGCAAAGTTGTTTTGTTTCCTCTTCCAAACACGTCCGGTTTTGTCCCTCGACCAAATCCGAACACTCACAAAAAAGCAGTTCCCTTAAAACCACATCCAAACACTCATAAAGTAAAAACAAACCAAAAGATTTTATTTTGCGGCCTGAAACTTAAAAAAAGCATAAGAACATGATGCACACTAATTATATTATCCTTCGAAATGTGAAATTATAACAAGGCATATGAACAAATAACTTATGGATAAAGCAAGTTGCTCACCAATATATCATCAGAAGCTGATTTCTTCAATATCTTCTTGAATGCCAATCTGAATGCTCTACAACCATCTATAAACCTAGTAATCCCCGGCTGAATTTCCCCATCTTCATCTTCGGATACTTCGATTTCCTCATTACCATCCTCTCCTCCATCATCATCATCCAACCATTCCTCTTCAAAATCATCCTCCTTTTTACCATATGATGCGCGTTTATCTCGATTTACAGGGGCACGCTCCCGAATATCAACATCAATATCATCATTATCATTATCATTATCATTATCATTATCATTATCATTCTCATCATCCTCATTATCAGAGTTATAATCTCTTGCTCTCTTCTCGAAAAGCCTCTTCATTTTCTTGTCTACTTTTACCCTTTTTTCATTAAATGGTACACCCTTTTGCTTCTTCTTTGCCTTACCCCCTTTCGTGTTGTGCCCCATTTTTCTTTTCCTTAAAAATTTCCCAGCTTCCCTAACTGACTGAAACTCTTCCGCCATAATTTTCAACCTTGTTGTTTACACAGCTTAAGCTGCAGCATCAGATACTTGGATCAATCTTAAGCACACACAAACACAATCAAACTATAACAAAACATGAATTACCAAAAATAAGAAATTTACCTCGTGGAGGACAAGGAGAAAGTAGGGTTTTAGTTTTGTAGCTGCAAAATTATGGGTTTAACGTTTAGATGGATACCGAATACAGGAGCTGAAAAGGCCCGCCCGTCAACAATTCGGGCTTGGACTAAAGTTTGAAATACTCAAACTTGCTCCAAACTTTTGTTGTAATTACGTACATAACACCTTTTTCCGTCATTTTAGGGAAAAATAGCACTGTATTGCCTCTCTTAAACTAATATTTCATTCGCTATAATTTAAGTGATCATGTTTGATTGGGCACAAGATTTAAGAAATAATGAATACTTTTAGAATTTGTGGTCCTAAACATGTCAGAATTGGTCCAGAGTATTGTGTGGTTATAAAATCTTCTCATTAAGATAGAATTGAAAATTTAAGCTAAATTATTTTTAAATTTAGAAATTTGTCATTCTTANATATATATATATATATATATATATATATATATATATATATATATATATATATATATATATATATATATATATATATATATATATATATATATTTGTATGTATGTACAAAAAATATACAAATTTGATACATTTCTTATGTATATATATATTTGTATTTATGTACAAAAAATATAGAAATTTTATACATTTTTATGGCTACTGAATATAAATAGTTCCGGGCGTGAGTTAAAAGTGATCTTTGCCATCATTTTTTCTTTTGGTTTCCGACTATTAGGTCTTGATTAATAAAATTCATTAAAGGAGAAAATTTACAAAGACTTTTTTCATTCCAATACTCAAACTCGTAACTTCCAATTAAGAGTGAAAGGATCTTGTCTATCTCACCGCAATTCTGAATCACCTTTTGCCGTCTAAAAGTTCGATTAAATACTCTTGTTGATACCCAATTTTTCCCTATATTATTTTCAAATGCATATATTTCTTCAAAAAATGCATAAGCAACAATTAAATTTTTTCCATAATTTTTGCATTTTTAAAGGATTTTTAATTAATTTATCCCAGTATTTTATTATATAAATAATTACTAATTGCATCACAAATGGCTTTATGATAATTTTATGTGCTTAATTTCATTTATATTTATACTAAGTTTTAATTATTTCATGAATAGCCATATTTATATTTTAGGGTTTTAATTGCAATAATAGCTCACAAGTTCATAATTACTTTATTTCACAATAAAATGATAATTTATATTTTTATAATATTAAGTAATTAGTTTAAATAATTTTTATGCATAAATAGAATTTTTTTATCATTTATTATCTATTTTATAAATTATTTATCAAATTAATTGAGTATTTAACAAATAGCCGGTTGATACCTAATTTTTCCTCAAACTATTTTAAAATTTACATATGTGTCTTCAAAATCACTTTTTATAATAACTGGCCTTTTTCCATAATTTTTCATATTTTATTAATTTCTTTTCCAATTTATTCAGTATTTTAAATTCAATAATTATTCATAAATTATATTATAAATAATTTCAAAATATTTTCTAGCTCAATATATCATTTTAGTCCTATTTTAGGATTTCATTATTTCACAAATTAGCCAATTTGACATTATTTAGCTATAATTACAACAATTTTTGCAGTTATAGCCTAAATGTACATTTTATACCATTTTTATTCGATAATTAGTTATTTTATATTTTTATATTAGTTAATTACTTTAATTTCACTCTATTAAGCATAAATTTCATTTTTTATAATTATTAGCCATTTTTATAAATTATTTATCTATTTTATGGGGTATTTAAAAATTAGCCACTTTTATCTGTTTTCGACATGTCCATCTTACTATCATATCACTTAGAAAATCCTGCATTAAAATGTGTTAATAACCAGTACTTTACAATCATGCTCTACGATGCTATGTACACTTAGAAATCTTGTCCCTAGGATAACACAAATAAATTGTACTCTTGCATATTCTGAAATCGTGCTTAATGTTATAATTATTGTGCATTTAGAAATCCTGCTTAGGATTCTGTATTCTGCATCCCTTCCTATGCATTAGATACCATGTTTTAGGATTTCATTCATACTCGCTTAACAACACCTAGTCTAACTACTCCTGCATGTTATTTTATACCTAGGCAAGCCTTAGGAAATCAGTTAAAGAAATAAAACCAGACTGTCATTTGTGTTCAATTGTCAGCATGCTTAAAACCAGTAGGCAAGCCTGATTAAGACTTCCTCTCTGAGTTATGCAATAAATCTGTCTTTGTGTTATCACTTAGATACCATGCTTAGGATCTGAACCTGAATCCGGACCTTAACTGTGTATGAGTCATGTTGTTTATGTGTACTACCTGTGGAGGTATACTTGTACCTTTTCTCTGCTTTTCTGTGTTTCCCCCTAATTGCAGTCCTACATGTTCTTATCTGTCGCCATAGTATTTTCCTTTTAAACCTGAGGGTCTGCCTAGAACATCCCTTATAGGATAAAAGTCCTAAATTCCTCCAGGACTGATAGAAAGAGACGGGTAACAGCATGCAATAGAGGTCGATACCAACACTCGATTTAGTTACTTTCACGAGGTGGGAAAGGGTAGAATATGGATATGATGGCCGATGCGCTAATACCACGTGTAGCCCCTCTTCGAGGAGTGATTATCGGGTATTGCATTAATGTGATCCATATTATTATAAACCTAGGATACCCTTTATATGCTTAGATCGTAATCCATTCAAAATCTAACATTCTTTACTATTTTCAAACATCTGCATGCTTAAGACTTAAATCTCCTCTTATTTGTGCCTTTGTTTGTTTGTTCGCTAAGCCGTACAAATTCACAAAAGTTGTTTGGCCAGGAACCACACTTGTGGATCCTGAGGGGTGCCTAACACCTCCCCCTTAGGATAATTTCAAGCCCTTACCCTATCTCTGGTTAACAACGTAGTTGTAAATGAACCCCTTTGGTGTCCTAACGCACCTTTAAAAAATCGTTAGGTGGCGACTCTCAAAAACATAAACCCCTTTCCCAAAAGGGAAAAGTTGTCCCAACCGAATGTCATAAACCCGATCTCCGCGAGGAAAGAGGGGGTGCGACATAGACTCTTTTAATTTGTTTTAATTTCGGACTTTAGCCCAAATTTTTACCCCAGACCAATTAAAATCATAGCCCAAATACCTTGACCCAATTTTAAAACCCGCCCAACCCCTCAGATCAAATCCTGGCCGTTGATCTCAAAAGATCAACGGTCCAGGATCATTTTCCTTTTTTAATTACACCAAACGACCCCTAACCCTAGTAATTTCTTCAACCCCGCCGCCCTTGAATCCCTCCTCTCCGTTCTCTCTCAAACTCTCCCCTAACCCTAGCCGTTGTCACCGGAAACCCTTCAACCTATGGGGTTTCTGTTTAACCAAAGAATTAGACCCTTTGACTAAAGCTTATTTTTAAGATGAATACGGGTTACTGATAATCAAAGTAATGAAGAAAAATGAATAATAGATAGTATTGCAGAACCAAAAAATCGAAGTTAATTGTATTCGAGAATCAGATGCCTTTACAAGTTGTATTCCCCTCCCTTATATAGGAGATTCTTACAACATACGGCTCTTGCTATGGTTACTCATTAATGACTAATGAGGCGTTACAAAGGATAACGGTAATTGGGGTTCTGTTACATAACATTCGAGTAATCAATTGTGGATCCTTGAATCTGCCCGTAGGTTTGTCTAGATTCATTCTGACCGTGCCTCTCTCCCGTTTTGATCAAGTTGAGTTTCCCGTGGCTGATAAGTTCGTGGGTTTACTGAATCGTGCCTCTTTGTACTGTATCTATTCAAAGAATCACATCCAGTTGTCGCTTTTCCTGTGTCCACGTGACTGCCTGAGTTGTCAAAAGCTGGCTTACGTGTGAAACTCTTTTT
>MDKI01040368.1:0-60646 GCA_005239505.1 Nicotiana paniculata | reverse complement strand
CCCCCCCCCCCAAGGAACTGAGAACCAATTCCTCGAAAAAAATTAGATTTTTCTTTTCTAATAATAACTTTTTTTTTTGAATGAGAAGTATTCTGTATTCCAGCAGCTTAGTGACTGTCCAAAAAAGTGTAACCCCTTCATCTCTGAAAAGAGGGTCTATTTATAGAATATTTGGGAATGGGATATTCTTTTGAATATTCCCTATCCAAAACTGAAAAACAACACTCAATAGTACATAGGGCAGCTGTCAACCCTATCTTAGGGACAAATCCCCTTATTCTAGAACTTTTTTACTCATTAAAAGACCTCTTTACCCTTGAAAATCTGATTTCCTAAACTGAGTTACCTAATCTACCCCTTGGAGTCCCTGAATTTACCATTGGGTGATCAAGGTTAAGCTCACTTGGTTTATTATTTAACTCTAGTTAACTAACACTAGTTAGGTCCCTTAAGTCACTACTAGTTATTCTTTGACCAAGGTTAGGTCAACTAATTAGAGGTTAATTGATTAAATACCTAAAGATAGTTTTTCATAGTAATTAAATGAAGGAGGTCAATCAATTCAACTTCCTAAATTAAGTAAAATGATTCAATTAAATTAACTTAACTTGATTACCTAAAATCAGGAACTTGATCAATCATTAAGCTCAGGTTAACTAATTTGTTTTAGCTATCCTAACTAGTTATCCTGGACATGTTTTAGGACATAGTTAGTTGTTTGGGAGCTTATTAACCTATGTTAACCTATTAAACAAGTGGTTTTTATAAGCTACCATTAATTAGGTTAATCTTGAGGTTAGGACTAAACTAAGTTAATCTATGACCATATACTGGTTTTGGATTAACTAATTTCATAGTTAATCAGGCCATTAATTAACTAATCTAAATATAATAATGCTCAAATAAACTACGAAGTAGTTAATCAACAAATGATTTTTCCTAAACAGTAACAGCAAATCCTAACAGGTTCTTGAACAAAGTCAATCACAATGAAGAAACTAGGGCAAGGAATCACGATCGTCAAAAGAAAACTTACTACTGGATGAAGGAATATTAAGAAAAGGAGAGAAAAGATTAAACCTAAACAAAAATAGGACTAAAATAATTGATATGCGTTCATGCTTCAATATCAAATAGAAATAATAAAAAGAAGAGGACATACCCGTAAAATGGGTTTGGCCGAAAAATGGACGGTTGCCGGACCTTGGTCAGACGCCAGAGGGTTTGAAAATAACTTCAACCCACATGAATCAGTAGCCCTCAACGAGAGCTATCAATCCATGTAGCTAGAAACCATTGAAGGACTTCAGATCGACCAGAAGGGGAAGCTAGGGTTTCTGGATTCCTAGATACGAAATTTGACGATTTTGGATGGGTTTTTGGGGAAATCGATGGTAGGAGGTGATTGAGGGATGGGTGAGGGTCATCTGGTGCGAATTTGGGGTTGATTGGAGAAGGTCCGCCGTTGTAGCATTTTAGGTTTTTCCAGATTCTTAGATCTAAAATCGGGTGATTTTGGGTGGGATTTTGGGGAAACTGATGGTGGGATGTGGTCAAGGGTGAGGGGAGGGTTGTAAGGTGAAAGGTTGGGGTGGTTTGGAGATGGTCCGCCACCGTTAGGCGAGTTCCGATGGCGGAAACCTAGGGCGGCTAGGGTTTGGTCGAGTCAGAAGAGAGAGAGACAAAGGGGAGGGGAGGCGGCTAGGGTTTGGTGGGGGGTAGACTTTGATGGAAATGAGGGGGGTGGTGAGTGTTTGGACATATATATAGTTAATGGATAATTAGTTCTCATACGTTGGATCTGGAAAGATCAATGGTTGAGATCTTTCGATTTAATTGAACAGTGTCGTTTTGGGTACTGGGGTCGGACCGGGTAGGAAGTGTATTGGGATGGGTCGTTTGAGTGTATAGAGACAGGGATTGGGCCTGGATATTTGTTGGCCCAGGTCCAATTTAATTCCCTTTTTAAACTAAACTAAACTACTTAATTAATTTAAATTAACTTAAAACTCCACAAAAATGTATTAATTAATTCTAATTCAGTCTATTTAGAGATTCATTGGTAATAAATTAAGGGTGAAACAATTAATTTTGACACTCATATATTTTAAAAGAAAAATCAATTTTCACAATTTGTTAGAAAAAAAATGACTAAATTTAGAAATTAGTTATTAAAACCACATTACATCAAATAATCATCATCCGTTTTGTTATTTTATTCAATTAATTACAAATAATGAATATATAATTCCTTGATAATGATAGTGCCTAATTTCGCAAGTTTAAATAAATTTTAAAGGATGAATTATGAATATGCAATGCAAAATAAATTCACAATTAACACTAAAATTCAACAATTTGTGAAATTAATTTGTTTTATTGAATTTTTAAGAGTATATGGTGGGTGAAAAATGACATGCTCACAAGGATGAGAGTAAAAGCACGAAGGGTGATGTCGTGCACTTGTTTTGGTAAGGATGAGAGTAAAGCACGAAAGGTGATGTCGTGCACTGGTTTTGGTAAGGATGAGAGTAAAGCACGAAGGGTGATGTCGTGCACTTGTTTTTTGGTGAGGATGAGAGTAAAAGAACGAAGGGTGATGCCGTGAACTTGTCTTTGCATCTTATTCCGTTGTTTTAAATTTGGATATTCCTACTGATCTCATACTGCATTTATTGAGAAGATTTGATAATTCTTCTGTGCTGCATGGAAATTTCTGAGTTACGGATTGAGTTCCGGTAGATAAATCTTGAGGAGATTTTGATCAAGAGATTTTATTGAAAAGTATAATTGAAAGAGTAATGGTTTCGAAAGTGATTATGTCTGAAGAATTTTTATTTCGAAAGTATACTTGAAAAGCAATTTCTTGCAGAAAATGATATTTGGAAGTCATTTATTGGGAAGCTATATTTGAAAATTATATATTTTGAAAGGAATCGTGTTATGAGAATTTCCATTTATTAAAGGTACATATATATACACATTTAGAGAGAGTATGTTTCAAAGGAAATCTTTCTATACTAAAGTGATTATATCTTCAAAGTTTTCAATATGAACTGGTATTTTAAAGGTTTCCACTAGTTTATTGATTTAGTGGCTAAGGCCTAATGTGAACAAACTTACGCAGAGTCGAGTTACAAATGTTTTCTTACTGTATTGTGGGTTTTAGTTTTTGTCCATGTTCCCATCCATCCTTCTGTGTAATATTATGACATTCCGTCGATTTATTGCTGTTTCTTTCCCTCCCGCATTGTATTGTTATGTAGTTAATTATATTGTGTAATCTTTATGCAGATGTCATGTTCCGTCATTTTCTATAAATTGTGTCTGTTGATTTTATTAGACCAGTGGATGTCTTGACTAGTCCTCGTCACTACATCACTGAGGTTAGTCTTGATACTTACTGGACACCACTGTGGTGTGCTCATACTACTCTTCTGCACATTTTTGTGCAGATTCCAGGTTTTGCATCGCCGACCGAGTGATTCTTAGTAGTGCGGTTGCTGTAGTGGAGACTCAAGGTAAAACCGCTTCAGCGTTCGCGGTTTCGGAGTCACCTTCATATATTTTGTTCATACACTGTTGTATTTATTCCGAACAGTTGTAATTAGAGATTTTAGTGTAAATTCATTAAGGCTTATGACTAGTACTCGCCAGATCTTGGGAAGATGTTCAAAGCATAGATAATTATTTCAAAAAGCATTTAAAAGTTTGATATTATGACTTAAGTTTATTTTATATTAGGCTTACCTAGTCCATAAGACTAGGTGCCATCACAATACCCAACAGAGGGAAAAAATTGGGTCATAACAAGTTGGTATCAGAGCTCCAGGTTCATAGGTTCTACAAGTCATAAGCGAGTTTAGTAGAGTCTTGCGGATCGTTACAGAGACGTCTGTACTTATCTTCGAGAGGATACGGAACTATTAGGACAATTTCACTTCCTTCATTTTTGTCGTGCGAATTCATTGATCTTGAAGTTCAAAATTATCGTTCCATTCTCTCACCGATGGTGAGAACATAAGCTGTGGTTCCTGATGATGTTACCCCGAAGTAAATGTCGCAAGGGTCAGAGGCAGAGACCGACGAGGAGCACATACAGTAGTTGAGATGCCTACCAGAGCAGCCGTGAGGAGTTGCCAATAGTTTTAGTTGGGGAACAGGTACTGGAGGTACCTGTTGCTACCCCGGACTTCAGGAGGCCTAGGCATAGTTTTGAGTGTAACAAGTACATTGACTCAGTGTCACGACCCGAAATCCCACCTTTAAGCCGTGATGACATTTAATGTTGAACCCGCTAGACAAGCCAACGTTTTGGTTAAATTTACTATTTCTTAATTAATAACAATTGAAATAACAGTAGTAAACTAGAACAGTTATAATTAGAAAATACGGAAGAAAAGAAATTCAAAAAATTAAATAATAAATCTTAAAAAAATTCTTTAAATACACCCCCAGAACTGGTATCACAATCTCACGGACAATCTAGATATACTAAAAATAAAGGTCTGAAATAAATGTGTACAATTGTCTTGGAACTACATGAAAAAATAGAAAACAGAGATAAGGGAGGTGACGCCAAGGCCCGCGAACGTCTGCGGGACTACCTCAATGTCGTATGTGGACTGAAGGATACTCCCTCGATCAATGCCCACTGGGTCTATCTCCGTAATCTGCACAACATAAAGATGTGCAGGTGTAGCATCAGTACAACCGACCCCATGTACTGAGTAAGTGCCGAGCCTAACCTCGGCGAAGTAGTGAAGAGACTAGGATACGACAAATAATATCACCTGTGCAGTTTATATAAAATATAACAGGAAATAACCACAAGAAATAAACAGTAAGTACAATAACAGGGAACATGCTGGGGAAAAGGGATAGCAATTACTGAAATGACGGAACCAGGCAACAGTCTAAACATCCAAAAATAATAACGGGAATTAATAACGCGGCACAGAATGTCCCCTCGTGCATAAACAACATAAACATGGCACGAAATAAGCCCTCATGCATAAAACATCACAATCACGGCACAAAATGTCCCCTCGTGCATATATATATATATATATATCATCAACACGGCACATAATGTCCCCTCGTGCATAAAATATGGCACGTAATGTCCCCTCGTGCATAAAACATCACAATCACGGCTCGGAATGTCCCCCCCCCCGTGCATATATATATCGTCAACACGGCACAGAATGTCCCCTCGTTCATAATAATCATAAACACGGCACATAATGTCCCCTCGTGCATAAACAACATAAACATGGGACGAAATGTCCCCTCGTGCATAATATCATAAAATATGGCACGGAATGTCCCCTCATGTATAACAACATAAAACAACAGTTGGCATGAAAATCAACAAATAAGAAACCTTAAATGCACAGAATAATCAACAAGAATAATATTGTCCCAGCAAGGGACACAGCCATAACCATTCCTACACATGTGTATAAACCAATATAAAGTTCCTCAACCGATCAACTACTCAATAATGCCCATAACTAAGAATTTCCACCAAATGAATAGCTATCAAATTGATATTAAACCCATAAACACAGTAAAAGCCAATAAATATCATATAATTGCAAATTTCTGACTCACGGTCATGCTTGACCTATACATTGGACATGGAATACACACGCAGCAATTAGGACTCAATACCTCTTCCCTCAAGCTAAGGTTAGGCCAAACACTTACCTCGACTCCGAAGATCAAAATCAAGCCTCAAGCACCACTTTTCCTTTCGAACCCAACTCCAAATCAATACTATCTAGACATAATTGACTCAATAACATCAATAAATGCTTAACAATTCAATTCCGATGCTTAAATATTGAATTCCCAACTCTTTCAAAAATTCCAAAAATTGAACCCGGGCTTGCTTGGTCCAAACACGAGGATCGGACCAAAACCCGATCACCCATTCACCCACGAGTTCGAATATATAATTTGTTTTGAAATCCGACCCCAAAACGAGGTCAAATTCCCAAATAATCAAAAAGCCCTAACTCTACCCAAAACCCTAATTTTCTAACCTTAATCACATGTTTTTAGGCCTAGAATCTAGTGGGTGTTAATAAAAATGGAAGAAAACGAGGTTAGGATTACATACCTATGAAGCTATGGTGAAGAAGTTCTTCAAAAATCGCCCAAAGAGGTGTAGAGAAGAAGAAGTTATGAAAAATGGTGTAATTCCCGTAAGTGTTCTGTTTTTGGACAAAAGAAATGACTGGGCGAAAATAGCTTACGCGATCGCGACAGGCCTACTGCGATCATGTAGAGTACTGGACCTGGACTATCGCGATTGTGACCAAGTGACCGCGTTCGCGTAGAATACTAACCACCTAGCCCCTTAGCCCCACATTTGCACTACGCGTTCGCGTGAGGCCCCTCGCATTCGCGTAGAGACTTTTCCAAGACTTGCTCATCGCGATCGCATGCAGTGCACCACGATCGCGAAGGTCAAAAGATCTGGACACCATATACAGTAGAAAAAACCAGATTTTTCTAAGTTAAACCACCCCGACACCTACCTGAAACTCACCCGAGCCCTCGGGGCTCCAAACTAATTATGCACACAACCTTAAAAAAATCCTATGAACTTATTCAACTAATCAAAACACCAGAATAACATCATAAACACCGAATTAATGCTCAAAATCAATGAAATTCTTTTAAACTTCCAAAACTTCTAAATTTTCCATTTTCGATCTGAATCACGTCAAACTAAGTCTGTTTGCCATCAAATTTCACAGATGACACATATAAGACATAATTAAACCTGTTACGGGCTCCGGAACCATAATACGGGCCCGATATCACATGTTTCACATCAAATCTCATTTTCAAAGACCATTTATCTTATTAGGGACCTCTAAATTCGATTTCGGGCATACCCCCAGGTCCCATATTTTCCTACGGACCCTCCGGGACCGTCAAATCATGGGTCCGGGTCCGTTTACCAAAAATATTGTCCAAAGTCAACTTTATTCAAATATTTATTATTGAATCATCATTTTATCAATTTTCCACTTAACGGCTTCCCGGCTACACGCCCGGGCTGCACACATACATCGAAGTGAGATAAAAAGGGGCTTTCACAGCCTCGGAACACAGAATTAGGTAAAATTACACGGGATGACCTTTTGGGTCATCACACTAAGGCAGGGTTGATTCTAGTACACTAGTTGCTTCACAGATCAGGGGTGGAATTCAGACCCCCACCGTCTCCACTTCGAAACAGTGTGATCACGTTGTTCAGGTTCCAGTTATCATGGCAGCGCGACATGTGGTTTCAGGTTAGCCCGTGTTTAGGGCAGTAGCAACGGAGGAAGAATACCTTGGACTTGAGAGGTACAGGAAGTACCACCCTCCTATCTTTTAGTGACCGGATGACAAATGGTGCTCCGAGTTTCCTAGAGGAGTGTCACTATATTTTTCGTACTTCGGGTATTGTGGAGACGAGCGGGATTTCTTTTGTCACGTCTCCGGTTAAAAGTAGTGGATCGATCAGAGGTGGCGGCATATCAGTTGGGGTAACCTGGCCGAGTTAGCTTCACTATCATGGATTCAGCTTTCACAGATGTTTTGTGGGAGGTTTCACCTCAAATCATTCAGAATTTATGGCGCAGGGAGTTTGATCGGTTGCGGTAGGGTGCTATGTCACTATTGGAGTATGTCGTTAGATTTAGTGAGTTGGCCAAATATACACCTTGCTTGGTTGCTTCAGTAGTTATATGAGTCTGTAGAGTCATTGAGAGATTCAGACATGATATTCGGTTCGGCGGGACTCGAGAGCTAGAGTAGGATGCCTCGTTCCAGCAGGTAGTAGGGATCAATCACCTCATAGAGAGCGTGTGGGATCGGGAGCGAGAGGACACACGAGATCAGGAAGAGAGTTCAGGGAGGCAAGGAGGCCTCGTAGATCGGAGAAATCTACTGGTCCTTATTATTGAGGCAAGGTACGAGATGGTAGAGAATTTTGGGTCAACCAGTTCAGTTTGCATTACCAGCTTCTCATGGGGTTTCAGGTACTCATGGGTCTCAGAGGATTCGTATTGTATGTTTTCTACAGCCACGTCGGCAGAGAAGTTGTTTTGAGCGTGGGGATGTTAGCCACAGAGTGACATATTGTTCCAGAGTTTAGGCAGGTGTGTTATATTAGGGTATTCAGGTGAGTGGAGAGCGCCCAAGAGGGGGAGACTCGACCCGTTAATGTGTTTCATATAGTAGGATGGAGGCCGTTGTGCCAGGTATTATCACGCATGTATGTTTTGATGTGTTACGGAGGGGCACCAATTGTATTTCACAATAGTTATGTTGGCAGGACGAGTCTCCCTTATTTGTTGTTTCATTTATAAGAGGGTTTCACGTTTTGCACTCTATTTTGTGTTTTCTCCTGTTGGGAGATCCAATGAGTAGTAGGCCGCGTCTATCGTTTTTTATTTCATTCTTGATAGTGGTGAAATTTGAAGTGAGTCCTTGTTGTCCTTCGTGGTAAGCTTTATGTGATTTTACTAAGTATTTTGTTTATGAGTTGTGATTTGATACTCCAGCTAGATGTGAGTTAAGTTAGCGTTATGATTTTATCAGTTGAGATGAATTATTAGGGGAATTTCAATTAGTATGATATATTTTCGGTATGTGATTCAGATTTGAGGGCGAGGTCCTCGTGATACTTTTGATTCGATATGTTTGGACAGGGCTGAGTACCGCGGTGGAAATGTTATCAGGATGGAATCCTTGTGATTTGATCATATGCTTTGCTTCTTCCTTGTTATATTGCTTTTGGTAAGTCAGTGTTGATAGAGAGTTGTGCCTACGGGCTTGTTTGATAGTTCCTTTATATGTTTCTATATTCATATTTAGTCATTTTGTTATGTGCTTCTTTAGTTTAACTTTCAGGATGTGTGGCCAGTGGTGTTAGTTGTGGCTTGGTGATTCGGGTGTCTAATAATGAAGTCTTAGTTTTCATTGCATCATTATCAGTATTATGAGGTTTGGAACAGAGTTTTTTAGATGTGGGGATAATTTCCAATGTTGAATGATTTCGGATAGCTACTGTGATCAAAAGTGTTATTTGAGCCTATGTGTGATGTATTATGTCGTGTGATCGTGCCTTATGGGTGTAGTCATGGGTTCATGCAGCTGGTTGAGGATAATGCCGGATATGGAATTAGAATCGGGTCTTTATGACTGAGTACAAGGTGAGAAGTGGAGGTATGAGGCTTATCGGTGGTGATGTGAAGGCTATATTGTAGTTGTGATTATTTCATCAAGCTTATGTGGGTTGGGTGTCGCGCCCCTTTTTTCCTCGCGGAATCGGGTTTATGACATTGGTTGGGACAACTCGTTCCTTTTGGGAAAGGGGTTTTCATATTTTGAAGAGTCGCCACTTAACGATTTTAACGGTGTGTTAGGGCACCTAAGGGGTTCAATTATAACTACGTTGCTAACAAGAGATTTGGGTAAGGGCTTGAAATTATCCTAAGGGGAAGGTGTTAGGCACCCCTCAGGATCCAGAAATGTGGTTCCCGGCCAAATGATTTCGTAAATTTGTACAACTAGCAAATAACAAGTAAAGGCTCAAATAAGAGGGGATTTAAGTCTTAAGCATGTAGATGTTTAGAAAAACAGTAAAGAAGATTGTATTTTGAAAAAGTATTACGAACTAGCATATAAAGGTGTCCTAGGTTTATAATAATATGTATCACATCAATGCAATACCCGGTAATCACTCCTCGTAGAGGGGCTACACATGGTATTAGTGCACCGGTCATCATATACATATTCTACCCTTCCCGCCCCGTAAGATTATTAAAATGAGTGTTGGTCTCGACCTCTATTGCATGCTATTACCCGCCCCTTCCTATCAGTCTTGGAGGAAATTAGGACTACTGTCCGAAACGGAGGTGCTAGGCAGACCCTCAGGTTTTAAAGGTAGAATTCAAAGGCGACATACAACAAAACAAGTAAGACTGCAGATAAAGGAAAGCATATAAAATAGATAAAGGCTAAAATATCCCTCCACACGTAGTACACATGAGCAGTATGTTTCATACACAATCAAGGTCCATATAATTCAGAATCCTACAACATGGTATCTAGGTGATAGACATATTATTGCATGACTCAGAGAGGAAGACTTAATCGGGCTTGCCTACTAGTTTTAAGCATGCTGACATTTAAACATGATCACAAAGACAGTTATGATTTTTTATTTTTTGAGTTAATTACCTAAGGCTTGCCTAGGTGTAGGATAACATGCATTAGTTATTCAGATTGGTTAAAGACTCTAAATTGTTATAGCTAATAACATGCGATTCTAGGTGTGAAGATGTACAAAGACTAATTACCAGTTTCTGAGAACAGGGGAACGTTCTGTGTTTAGACTAAATGCAATTAAATATATAATATCTAATGCAACATGATGCGTAATAACTTAAACATGACTTCTAAATGCACATATAATCATAGCATTATGCACAGTTTCAGGAATAGCATAGGTGAAAGATTTTTAATGGTTGTTCACCTAGAACATGATCTCTACGTGTATAGCATGATGAGACATGATTACATCTTATTTATCCTAAGACAGTACTTCTTATAAAATTCCAGAACATAGGCAGAATCACGTAATATCAACTTATTTTATTGTAACTATTTATCCTATAGGTAGGATTTCTAAGCATGGAGATGTCAAATACACATAAATCCTAAGTAGCATGATATCTAATGCATGTCATGGTGTACCTAAGCATGGTTTCTACCCTTAATTATAATACAACATGCATATCACCCATCCATTTTTCAGTATCCGACCCTAGAGTTGTTTACAAATAATTATTACAGGCCATTGAATACGAATTACACAATTGAAATAGAAGGAAAATCAGAATTTAACTATAGGGAGCCTACAGAATAGGCTCAAGTCTCCAAGTCCTCAATGCCAGGTATTATTTCACAACCTTCTCATGATCCGAGTGTGTCAGAGTTCCCTAAGAACCTCAAGGGCTCCCGGGCAGTGCTCACACCCAGATTTCATAGTGAAAATAGAATAAGTGCAGTGTGGAATGTCCAGCCTCTGTGTGTCAAAGTTCATAGGGAGGTCAAGGGTCCCAAGGCAATGCTCACACAGAAGGGGCAGAACCTAGATTTCTAAGAGTATATGTGAGAGTGCTTTTTATTTTTCTAAAAGGGTTTAAGTAAGAAAACAGTTTTGAGAAACGGTAAGAAAAATAGTTTTGAAGAGGGGAACTTGATTGGAATAAAATTTCAACATCACAAAGAACCAAGGATAGTCCAACAATCACAAACACGGGTAATGGGATTTGAGGGACAAATACAGAGCATGTAAGGGAAAACATATAGCCGGCAGAAGCGCATATATAGGCATGCATAGAAACATCCTAAGGGTTCATAGTATAAGGGATACAGTAAAGTATTGGATTATATTAACATATCAACACTAAACAACTAAGACCATGATCACTAATGTACCAATCATAGGCATGGGGATTCACACAAGAAACTGAAACATGTTGGTCATTGACAAGTAAAGCATAAACTTAACAGGCAGAGGGGAGTTCAGGATCCTAGATACATGTTAAATAATAAGTAAAAGAAAATTACAAACACACTGAATTACAACAGTAATAGAAACATGTTGGTTACCAGTGATGTGAAGAAAGCAGTATCACAAACAGGAAGTAGGAGATGCACAATAGTTAGCCTTGGCTTGCAGTCGGCTAACTTAGACATAGTAGTAGCTAGCACATAAGAGAGTAGAGAGTTTTTTATTTGAGAGGCAGAGAGAGTTGAATATATCAGTTCGTGTTTTGAAAATAAGAGGCTTGGGTATATATAGCCTTGAAAACAATAGTAAATAAGGTCCAAACAAAAGTCAGGCAGTAATCAAAGGGATTAATAACCAATCAGTGTCAGAATAGTATGGGTACTTCCTTAATTTAGGGAGTTAACTATCCAATGGTAGGAAACGGTTACAAATAAGGAAAGGAAGCAAATAAGGAAAGATTCATACATAGTAAGCACATAGTAGGGAATTGGGGGCAGGTTCCTTAAAGCACTACTGTAAGAATCAACTGATAGTAATAAAGCAAGAAATAACTAATAGTCGTAAAGATTATCACTGGAAATCAATCACATGAAGTTAGGGATTCGAAATAGGAGTAATACTGATTTAAGAATCAGCATAGGTTATACAAAGTAAACACATAATAGGAGAGAGTCAGAAACCCCAGTGATTAAAATAGGGTAAAGTCACACGAAATTAGGGGTTTACATAGGACAATGGCATGAATCACTGAATAAGCATAATGCAAGAAGGAAATGAGAAGATTTAGAGGTATCGATAAATAATGAATAGAGATGAATCACAGATTAAGCATGTAATAGCTACCAGAAACCCTAACAAGCAATATGGGGTAAAACATCACGAAATCACAGAATAATCAAGAGAAAAGAGTGAACACAATAGAACAAATGAACACATCGTTGTAAACAAACTCAGAGCCATAGGTCAAAGTTAAGACTTTAGGGTTTTTAATGAAATAACTCAGACACAAAGGGAAAAGGCTCGAATAAAGCTTAAACATAATAAAAATCATAAGATAATACATAAAATATGAAGGGAAATCATTTTTGAAAAGAGGTTTGAAAACCCTAGTTAGAAGGTGAAGAGTCACTTCATAGAAATCGGAAAACCTCTTGAAACCCCCATAAATAGCTCGGAATAAGCCAAGATCTGTTATAGATCTATGAAAATCTGAGACTGATAGTTAGGTTTTCATAGAGACAACCCAAAGAGAAGGAGAACCGGCTAAAAAACCACTGGTTCTAGCCGAAAAATGAGGAAATCTTACTCGGACGACCGTAGATGGCTAGAGAACTGCATGAAAATCACTAGGTGACAGTTGAACTGCTCCAGGTTCTTTTGAGAGCCTAAGGACAGTGCCAAACCAGCGTGGGAGGAGAGCCATAGGCTAGGAGTGGTGGTGAGACCGCCATGGTCACCGGCGAAGCTGTGGCCGGTGAGAGGAGCTAGGTTCACTAAAGAGATCTTGAGAGAGATGAGATGAGAGGGCGGCCGAGTGTAATAAGAGAGTGAGAGGAGGAAATGAGGGTTGGGGGGGGGGGGGGTAGGTCATAGAAATAAATTAGGTAAGAATTAACGTGGGCCGTTTATTTGAATTAATTAGCGGCTCAGATCAAAGGGGAATTGGGCTGGGTATATTTGTGAAGATTGGCTGGGTATTTGGGTTCGTTAAGTGGCTAAGGGGTCCGGTTGGATTTAGGGTAGAATTTAAATAGAGAGTGTGTAACGATCCGGTCGGTCGTTCCGTGAGATTTACCCCTGTTTCCCCTATTTTTGCATTTGTTATATATCGCTATACTGTTTCTGATGTATTGGATCAATTGGCTTGGGTCCGGAGTACTTATGGTGAGAGTTTAGGCATTTAGCCTTTTAAGGTAGCCTAATAGTTGAGAAACGACCACGGAATGCGGATTTTATGGCTAGTATAGCTTTGTTAGGTTATTTGGGACTTAGGAGTGTGTTCAGAATATCTTTGTGATGTTCAGTGTAGAATTAGGCTTGAATTGGCGAAAGTTAGTTATTGGCAATTTTCGGTCGGCGATGAAAAATAGGCTATCAGGGTCGGAATGGAATTCCAAAAGTTGGAGCAGGTTCTTAATGTCATTTTGGTTATGTCTGCAAAATTTCAGGTCAATCGGAGGTGTTTTGGTTGGTTTCGGCGTAGTTGGCGAAATTTCGAAGTTTCAAAGTTCTTAGGCTTCAATTTGATGTAAATCTGGTGTTTTCGTGTTGTTTTTGGTGTTTCGAAGGCTCGACTAAGTTTGAATGATGTTGTGGGATATGTTGGTATGTTTGGTTGAGGTCCTGAGGGCCTCAAGTGTGTTTTGGATGGTTAACGGACAAACTTTTGGCTTGTAATCTAGGCATATTTGTGCTGGTGTGAGGTTATGGTTTCCTTCTACGCGATCGCGTGAGGATGTTTGCGATCGCATAGGGTAAAATGGTGAGGCAGGATTTTTGTTATACGTGATCGCGTAGTGGAGGTCGCGATCGCGATTGCGTGAGTATGAGGTGGTTGGTCAGTGCGATCGCGTGGTGTTGTTTGCGATGGCGTAGAGTTAAAGGGGAGCGTGGGTGAGTTGAGCTTCTGTTCTTCGTGATCACGTGCAGTGGTTTGCGATCGTGTGGGGTTAAGTCCTGATGGATCGCGATCGCATGAGGTTGTCTGCGATCGCGTAAGGTAAATTGATGGGGCAGCAGATTTGTTCTTCGCGATCGCGTGCCGATGTTTGCGATCGCAATGAAGGAATTATTTAGCTGGGTAGAATGTTTAAAAGGCCTGAAGTGTGAATTTGGTCTACATTTCCTCCATTGTTACATGTGAATCGAGAGCTTTTGAGAGGGATTTGAAGGGAAATCAAGGGAAATCATTTGGAGGTAAGAATTTCAACTTCATAACACGTTTCTATGTCAATTCCTAAGTGATTAAACCACAAAAATTCTGCAAAATTGAACCAAGTTGGGGAAGAAGGGTGCATGAGAAATTTATTTTTCTTTTGAGGATTTGAGTGGGCAATTGTGGTCCGATTTTAGTGTTCTTGGTATGTATAGAATCGTGGGAGGACGAGGTTTCTAATGATGTAAAAAGTATCAGATTCCGAGATGTGGTCCCAGGGCTCGGGTTTTGCCGAATTTCGAGATTTTTGATTAAATTGATAATTTTCGGTTAGGTGTGTTCCTTGAGTATATATTAATAATGTTAATTGGTTTTGGCTAGATTCGGAACAATCGGTTGCTGATTTGAGGGGCAAGGGCATAGCGGACTAGTGTTGTTCCCCAGTATAGGTATGTAATGGTTATAAATCTCGTCCTGAGGGTATGGAACCCCGGACTACATATTTCCTACTGATTTTAGAAAGGCGCACATGTCGGATGACGAGTATGTGGCGCGTACTGATTTTTTTATTGGACTAGGTCCTCTCCACGGCGACTAATGAGTTGCATATTCACTCAAATCCTTATGTTAAATTATGTTCTAAAGATTTGTGAAATATTTGGGCCATAAGCCGTGTCTGGGGCCTCATGCCGATCTTTTTAGACCCTTTGAGGGCTTTTTACTGCTGTTTTCCTCACTAATTGTTGATGATCTTACTCAACATCATTGTGCATACTTTTTATTTGAAACTCAGCCTGATTTACACTACATGAGCATTAAAATGATGTTTTCGGGTCGAGTACCCTGTTTTACTAATTCGCCCGAGGGGCTTTTTGAGTGGTTCCACCGAGTGTGGTCGAGGGCCAAGAGTGACGGTGAGGTGCTGATTGATATTAGCGCTTGGGCTGAAGGAGCCCCTCCGGAGTCTGTACACACTCCCAGTGAGCGCACCGAGTGCGAGTGACGAGTGATTGGGAGGCTTGAGTGACTGTAAGGTGCTGAATGATTGTGAGGTGCTGAGGGATTGTGAGGCATGCCCGAGGGGCTGATTATGAAACGTTTTTTTCCTGAGGGGCTACTATGATTTTACTACATTCATTTGCATAACAAATCCTTTGTTTTAAAGTTGTTAAAAATGTGCATTCTTTAAAGGACTTTTATCAAGTTGATTTTAAGACATCATGATTTCGTATATTTATGTTATACTATTGGAAAGTAAGGTTGTGTATGTTGTGACTTGATGGCATTGATTTTATGTGTTTCCTTGCTACTTAGACTTGATTTATTTTCATTACAACTGAGTCGGCATACTCACATTACTCCCTGCACCTCCGTGTGCAGATTTAGGAGCAGATATCGAGCATTAGCCTTTATTTCGCAGCGGAGCCGGATCGTGGGATATAGAAGTAACTGTTCAGCGTCCTCAGCATCTCTATTTTCCCTTCTTGTTGTATTTAGCTCGATTCAGAGTTTTGTATTATAATAGTTTATTTTGGCGTATTTCACTAGATGCTCACGACATATTGGCTCCAGGTTTTGGGGATGGCAGTACTGTATAAAATTGGCCTATTATATTACAAAATTTTCTGTATATTGTTATGAAATGCTTGAAACATAAATGGGATTTTGAAAAGAAATTGTGAACATGCGGTAGTCGGCTAGCCTAGTTCCATGATAGGCGCCATCATAGTCGGTTAGGATTTGGGGTCGTGATAGTTTGGTATCAGAGGCCTAGGTTACATTCTTGAAATATGAACTACCGTTGTTTTATTCTCTCATGGATGGTGAGGACATGCCATACCGATCAGACTGACCGGTCACCGGCTAGACCAACGAGAGGTCGAGGTCGCGGTTGAGGCCGTGGTAGAGGTAGGGGGCCAGCCCACGCTGCAGCTGGGGCAGTAACTCAGGATACCCCTATTGATCATGATCAGGTTCCCGCCGATGGTGTCACAGCGGGACAGGCTCAGGCACCAGCAGTGCCTATGGTTATTCCGGGTCTTTAGGAGACCTTGTCTCAGATATTGTCAGTATGCACTGATTTCTCTTAGGTCGTCGCCATGCCTTCTTCTGCCACCACAGCTCAGGCCGAGGGAGGCAATCACACTCTAGCTGCACGGGCACCTGAGCAGGCTGCACAAGGTATTCAGGCACCGGGAGCAGCCCCAGCTGAGCCAGTTGCTCTGGTTCAGGATTATATGGTCCCTGCTATGCCTGAGGACGAGCAGCGCAAGTTGGAGAGATTCAACAGACTTCAACCTCCGAATTTCAGCGGTATAGAGGTCGAGGATGCTCATGGATTTCTAGATAGGTGCCGGTGGATACTGCGCACCGTGGGTATTCTGGAGACCAGTGGGGTCTCGTTTGTTACATTTCAGTTCGCGGGTGCTGCCTTTACATGGTGGGAGTCTTTCGACATGCATAGACTGGTTGGTTCAACACCTCTTACCTGGCAGCAGTTCTCCACGATCTTTTTGGAGAAGTATGTTCCTGAGTCCCACAGAGAGGAGCAGCGTAGGCAGTTTGAGCAGCTGCGCAAGGGAGAGTTATCAGTCACTCAGTACGAGATGGGATTTTCCGAGTTGGCTAGGCATGCTTCTAAGATCATCCCTACTGATAGAGAGAGGGTAAGAAGGTTTGTAGATGGTCTTTCTTATCAACTTCAGTTGTTTATGACTCGGGAGAGAGTATAGGGTGCTTCATTCGAGCAGGTTGTTGACATAGCTCAAGATATTGAGTTTGTTCACCGACAGGAGCGGGAGGAGATGGAGGCCAAGAGGCCTCGTGGTTCGAGCAGTTCCGATGGTGCTCCCTTCAGGGGACAGTTTCAGCAAGGTAGGGGCCATTCATTCAGGCCTCCTCAGTCAAGCTGCCCAGCATATAGTGGTGCATCTTCGGGGCAGGGTCCCCGTGGTTCTCAGTCGCGCGGTACTTCATCTGGTGCCCTCCCACCTCAGAGTGCAGCTCGAGCACCTCCAGTTCAGGGTCCTTCTATGCAGGAGTCTTCCAGTGGTCGTACGGGTGCCAGGGGTTTCTATCAGTCCCCGCCTCCAGCTCCAGGTAGTTGTTTTGAGTGTGAAGAGTTCGGGCACGGGTGGAGGCAGTGTCCCCGCCATTCCAGTGGATCCTCTTAGCAGAGTGTCAGCCCTCGACTTTAGCTCCTGTCACTTCACCACCCACCCAGGCAGCCATGGGTAGTGGTCAATTAGCTAGAGGCCGCCCTAGAGGGGGAGGTCGAGCAGGGGGAGGTCAGGCTCGCATGTATGCATTTCCATCCAGGCCGAATGGTATGGCCTCAGATGCCGTGATTGTAGGTATTGTCTCATTCTGTTGCCGTGATGCCTTGGCTTTATTTGACCCTGGTTCAACATATTCTTATGTTTCATCATATTTTGCTGGTTTTCTAGATATGCCCCGTGAGTCTCTAGTCACCTCTGTTCATGTGTCTACTCCGGTGGGCGACACTGTTGTTGTGGACCGTGTGTATCATTCGTGCATTATATCTATTGGGGATCTAGAGACCCGAGTGGACCTACTGTTACTCATCATGGTCGATTTTGACGTGAATTTGGGCATGTATTGGTTATCTCCGTGCCATGTTGCTCTTGATTGTCACACTAAGACCGTGACCTTAGCTATGCCGGGGTATCCGAGGGTCGAGTGGAGAGGTTCTTCCGAGTATATGCCTAGCAGGGTGATTTCTTACCTGAATGCTCAACGCATGGTTGAGAAATGGTGTTTATCTTATTTGGCCTTTGTGAGGGATGTCGGTGGTGAAACTCCCGTTGTTAATTCGGTTCCTTTGGTCCGTGACTTTCCGGATGTGTTTCCTGCAGACCTGCCAAGCATGCCACCTGACAGGGATATTGATTTTGGTATTGACCTGGTGCTAAGCACTCAGCCATTTTCTATCCCACCATATAGTATCGCACCAGCGGAGCTAAAAGAATTGAAGGAGCAGCTTCAGGAGCCCCTAGATAAGGGGTTCATTTGGCCTAGTGTTTCTCCGTGGGGTGAACTGGTGTTATTCGTAAAGAAGAAGGATGGGTCCATGCGTATGTGTATTGACATTCGGCAGTTGAATAGGGTTACAGTGAATAACCGGTATCCCTTGCCCCGCATTGATGATTTGTTTTACGATCTTCAGGGAGCCAGAGTATTTTTCAAGATTGATTTGAGATCTGGGTATCGTCAGTTGAGGATCCGGGATTCTGGTATTCTGAAGACTACTTTCAGGACCAGGTATGGTCATTATAAGTTCTTGGTTATGTCGTTTGGGCTGACCAATGCCCCAGCTGCATTCATGCAATTGATGAACAGTTTGTTTTAGCCTTATCTTGATCCCTTCGTCATTGTGTTCATTGATGACATCCTGGTTTATTCTCCTATCGAGGAAGAGCATGATCAGCATTTGAGAGTTGTGTTGCAGAGGTTGAGGGAGGAGAAGCTTTATGCGAATTTCTCCAAGTGTGAGTTTTGGCTGGGTTCAGTAGCTTTCTTCGGGCACGTGGTGTTCAGTGAGAGGATTCAGGTTGATCCAAAAAAGATAGAGGCGGTGCAAAGTTGGCCCAGACCGTCCTCAGGTACAGAGATTAGGAGTTTCCTTGGTTTGGTGGGATATTGCCGTTGCTTCGATTGCTTCGCCTTTGACCAGATTGAACCGGAAGGGTGCTATATTCAGATGGTCTGATGAGTGTGAGTAGAGCTTTCAGAAGCTCAAGTCAGAATTGACTACAGGTCCAGTACTAGTTTTGCCTGCTGGTTCGGGTTCTTACACAGTTTATTGTGATGCTTCTAGAGTTGGCTTGGGAGCGGTATTGATGCAGGATGGTAGGGTGATTTTCTACGCGTCCAGACAGTTGAAGGTGCACGAGAAGAATTATCCAGTGCACGATCTTGAGTTAGCTGCCATTGTTCATGGCTCGAAGATTTGGCGGCATTATTTTTATGGAGTGCAGTGTGCTATTTTCACTGATCATCGCAGTTTGCAGTATCTGCCGAGGCAGAAGGACTTGAATTTGCATCATAGGAGATGGTTAGAGCTCCTTAAGGATTATGACTTCACTATCTTATATCATCTGGGGAAGGCCAATGTAGTGGCCAATGCCTTGAGTCGCAGAGCAGAGAGTTTAGGGAGTTTAGCTTACCTTCCAGTAGCAGAGCAGCCATTAGCTCTTGATGTTCGGGCCTTAGCAGGTCAGTTGGTGATATTGGATTTATCAGAGCCCCCGCGAGTGTTGGCTTGTGTAGCCTCCAGGTCTTCTCTTTACGATCAGATTAAAACACGCCAGTATGATGATCCACATTTTCTTGTTCTTCAGGACAGGTTCCGTCGCGGTGATGCCAGTGATGTGGTTATTGGTGATGATGGGGTCATGAGGATGCATGGGCGGATTTGTGTGCCCAATGTAGATGGGCTTCAAGATTTGATTATAGTAGAAGCTCATAGTTCGCGGTATTCCATCCATCCGGGTGCCGCGAAGATGTATCAGGATTCGAGGCAGCATTATTAGTGGAGGAGAATGAAGAAGAATGTTGTGGAGTTTGTGGCTCGGTGTCTCAACTGTCAGCAGGTCAAGTATGAGCACCAGTGACCTGGTGGATTGCTTCAGAGGTTTGATATTTCGGAGTGGAAGTGGGAGCTAATCACCATGGACTTCGTAGTTGGACTCCCGCGGACTTCGAGGAGGTTTGATGCTGTATGGGTTATTGTGGATCGGCTGACCAAGTCCGCGCACTTCATTCCTGTTGGTACTATGTATTCATCGGAGAGGTTAGCTGGGATTTATATCAGGGAGATTGTCCGATTGCATGGGGTTCCAGTTTCTATCATTTATGACAGAGGCACTCATTTCACATCTCAGTTTTGGAGAGCCGTGTAGAGAGAGGTTGGTACTCACGTTGAGTTGAGCACAGCGTTTTGTCCTCAGACCGACGGGCAGTCAGAGCGTACCATTCAGATTTTGGAGGATATGTTGCGTGCTTGTGTGATTGACTTTGGTGGTTCATGGGATCAGTTTCTACCACTAGCGGACTTTGCATATAATAACAGCTATCAGTCAAGTATTCATATGGCTCCGTATGAGGATTCTTATTGTAGGAGGTGTAGGTCTCCACTTCGTTGGTTTTAGTCGGGCGAGGCCAGGCTATTGGGCACAGACTTGGTTCAGGATGCTTTGAGTAAGGCAAAGTTGATTCAGGAGCGGCTTCGCACAACGTTGTCTAGGCAGCAGAGTTATGCGGACCGGAAGGTCCAAGATGTGTCTTTCATGGTTAGGGATAAGGTGTTGCTGAAGGTTTCACCCATGAAGGGTGTTATGAGACTCGGGAAGATAGGGAAGCTAGATCCCATGTTCATTGGGCCATTTGAGGTACTTTAGAGGGATGGGGAGGTGCCTTATAGGCTTGCTATGCCTCCTAGTTTATCGAGTATTCATCAAGTATTCAATGCTTCGATGCTCCAGAAGTATGTTGGTGACCCTTCCCATGTTATGGACTTCAAAACGGTTCAGCTCGAGGGTGATATGTCATATGAGGTGGAGCCATTGGCTATTTTGGGTCGACACGTCAGGAAGTTGAGGTCTAAGGATATAGTTTCAGTGAAGGTGCAGTGGAGAGGGCAGCCGGTGGAGGATGCCACCTGGGAGACTGAGCGAGAGATGCGGGCATATATCCTCACTTATTTGAGACTCCAGGTATGTTTCTAGACCCGTTCAAGCACGAATGTTTGCTTAAGAAAGGGAGAATGTAACGACCCAGCCGGTTGTTTCGTGAGATTTATCCCCATTTCCCCTATTTCTGCATTTGTTATATATCGCTATCCTATTTTTGATGTATTGGATCAGTTGGTTTGGGTCCGGAGTGGTTATGGTGAGAGTTTAGGCATTTAGCCTTTTAAAGTAGCCTAATAGTTGAGAAAGTCAACTAAGAGTTGCCTTATTTGTAAACGACCTCAAAATGTAGACTTTATGGCTCGGATAGCTTCGTTAGGTGATTTGGGACTTAGAAGTGTGTTCAGAATATTTTTGTGATGTCCGTTGTAGAATTAGGCTTGAATTGGCGAAAGTTAGTTTTTGGCGATTTCTGGTCGGCTGGTGGAAAATAGATTATCGGGGTCGGAATGGAATTCCGGAAGTTGGAGCAGTTTGTAATGTCATTTTGGTTATGTCTACAAAATTTCAGGTCAATCATAGTTGTTTTGGTTGGTTTCGGCGTAGTTGGCGAAATTTAGAAGTTTCAAAGTTCTTAGGCTTGAATTTGATATAAATCTGGTGTTTTCGTGTTGTTTTTGGTGTTTCGAAGGCTCTACTAGGTTTGAACGATGTTAATGGGATATGTTGGTATGTTTGGTTGAGGTCCCGAGAGCCTCATATGTGTTTCAGATGGTTCACATACCAACTTTTGGCTTGAAATCTGGGATGATTTCAGCTGGTGTGAGGTTCTGGTTTCCTTCTACGCGACCGCGTGAGGATGCTTCCGATCACGTAGGGTAAAATGGTGAGGTAGGACATTTGTTATACGCGATCGTGTAGTGGAGGTCTCGATCGCTCTCGCGTGAGTATGAGATGGTTCGTAAGTGCGATCGCGCGGTGTTGTTTGCGATTGCGTGGAGTTAAAGGGGCTCGTGGGTGAGTTGAGCCTTTGCTCTTCGAGATCGCGTGGAGTGGTTTGCGATCCTGTGGGGTTAAGTCCTGATGAATCACGATCGCGTGAGGTTGTCTGCAATCCCGTAAGGTAAATTGATGGGGCGGCAGATTTGTTCTTCGCGATCGCATGAAGAATTTTGCGATCGCAGTGAAGCAATTATTTAGCTGGGCAGAATGTTTAAAAGGCCTGAAGTGCAAATTTTGTCTACATTTCCTCCATTGTTGCATGCGAATTGAGAGCTTTTGAGAGGGATTTGAAGGGAAATCATTTGGAGGTAAGAATTTCAACTTCAGTACAGGTTTCTATGTCAATTCCTAAGTGATTAAACTACAAAAATTCTTGAAATTGAACCAAGTTGGAGAAGAAGGGTGCATGAGAAATTTATTTTTCTTTTGAGGATTTGAGTGGGAAATTGTCGTCCGATTTTAGTGTTCTTGGTATGTATAGAATCGTGGGAAGATGTGGTTTCTAATGGTGTAAAAATTATCGAATTCCAAGATGTGGGACCGGGGCTCGGATTTTGCCGAATTTTGAGATTTTTGGTTAAATTGATAATTTTCGATTAGGTTGTGTTCCTTGAGTATATATTAATAATGTTAACTCGTTTTGGCTAGATTCGGAGCAATCGGGAGACGATTTGAAGGGCAAGGGCATAGCAGACTAGTGTTATGGCCCGGTAGAGGTAAGTAATGGTTATAAATCTCGTCCTGAGGGTATGGAACCACAAACTACATATTTACTACTGATTTTAGAAAGGTGCACATGTCGGATGATGAGTATGTGGTGCGTGCTGATTTTTAGATAGGACTAGGTCCTCTGCGCGGAGACTAATGAGTTGCATATTTACTCAAAACCTTATGTTAAATTATGTTCTAAAGATTTGTGAAATATTTTGGCTATAAGCCGTGTTTGGGGCCTCGTGCCGATCTCTTTAGACCCTTTGAGGGCTTTTTACTTCTGTTTTCCTCACTAATTATTGATGATTTTACTCAGCATCATTGTGCATATTGTTTCATTTGAAACTCAGCCTGATTTACACTACATGAGCATTAAAGTGATGTTTTCGGGTTGAGTACCCTGTTTTACTAATTCGCCCGAGGGGCTTTTCGAGTGTATCCACCGAGTGAGGCCGAGGGCCAAGAGTGATGGTGAGATGCTGAGTGATATTAGCGCTTGGGATGAAGGAGCCCCTCCGGAGTCTGTACACACGCCCAGTGAGCGCACCGAGTGCGAGTGACGAGTGATTGGGAGGCTTGAGTGACTGTGAGGTGCTGAGTGATTGTGAGGTACTGAGGGATTGTGAGGCATGCCTGAGGGGCTGATTATGAAACATATTTTTCCCGAGGGGCACTATGATTTTACTACATTCATTTGCATACCAAATCCTTTGTTTTAAAGTTGTTAAAAATGTGCATTATTTAAAGGACTTTTATGAAGTTGATTTTAAGACATGATTATTTCGTGTATTTATGTTATACTATTGGAAAGTAAGGCTGTGTATGTTGTGACTAGATGGCATTGATTATGTGTTTTCTTGCTACTTAGACTTGATTTATTTTCATTACTACTGAGTCGGCGTACTCACATTACTCCCTGCACCTCTGTGTGCATATTCAGGAGAAGATATCGAGCATTAGCCTTTATTTCGCAGCGGAGCCAGATCGTGGGATATAGAGGTAGCTGTTCAGCGTCCGCAACATCTCTGTTTTTCCTTTCTGTTGTATTTAGCTCGATTAAGAGTTTTTTATTATAATAGTTTATTTTGGCTTATTTCACTAGATGCCCATGACATGTTAGCTCCGGGTTTTGGGGATGGTAGTACTTTATAAAATAGGCCTATTATATTAAGAAATTTTTTGTATATTGTTATGAAATGCTTAAAACTTAAATGGGATTTTCAAAAGAAATTGCGAACATGCGGCAGTCGGCTAACTTAGTTCCACGATAGGCGCCATCACGTCCGGTTAGGATTTAGGGTCGTGACAGAGTGGCTAACTATTAAATACCCAATTAAAATTAACTAAAATAATTTGTAAAATAGCTGATAAATTGTAAATGAAATTGATGCTTAGTAAATTAAATTACAATGATTAATAAGTATTAAAATGACTAATTAATTACAAAGTCATTGCAATTAGCCAATTTGGCTAATTGTGAAACAATTTGGTCTTAATAAGACTAGAAATAATAAATTAAATCAAGAAATGATTTGAAATCATTTGTAATGCCATTTGGTAATTAATTATTAGAAATAGAAACACTGGATGAATTAAAAATAAATTAATAAAAATATGGTAAAATTATAGAAAATACCAATTGTTATGTAAGCATGTTTTTGAAGGTATATATATGCAATTTTAAAATAGTTTGAGAAAAAATTGGATATCAACATTAGAGTGACGTGGGATAACCTGCGGGCATGTGTTAGGAGTTTACAATCAGTGATTGGATGAGTTCAAGTGAATCTTGACACGTTCGAGGACGAACATTTGTTTAAGAGGGGATAATGTAACGGCCCGAATGGTCGTTTCGAGAATTTAAGCTTTGTTTGGTGGCGTAGGGTTTTGAATAGATCCACATTGTGTATATCGACCTGCGTGCGTGTTAGATTCAGTTACCGGATAATCCGGAGTCGAATTGGAAGAAAATTTTCAATTTTTGAAGCTTAAGTGATTGAAGTTGACCGGAGGTTTGACTTTTGAGTAAACAGCCTCAGAATGAGTTTTGGGTGATGCCAACAGCTTCCTATGATGATTTTGGACATAGGCGCGCGTACGAAATTGGTTTTGGAGGTCCGTAGAGTAATTTGAGGTAATTTGGCGAAAGTTAGATTTTCGGCGATTTCGGCTCATAGGTAAAATATTGATGTCGGGTTCGGAATGGAATTTGGGGAATGGCTGTAAGTCTGTTGTGCTATTTTTGACATGTCTACAAAATTTCACGTCATTCCGGGTTGAATTGATAGGTTTCGACGCGAGTTTTGATATTTGAAGTTATGAGAATTCATAAGTTTGATTTCTGGTTTAATTTGTTGCTTTAGTGTTGTTTTATGTGTTTTGAAACCTCGAGCGAGCCTGTGTTAGGTTATATGACTTGTGTGGGTGGTTGGACGGGATTCTGGGAGCCTCGGGTGTGATTCAGATAGGCTTCCGGTCAATTCTCTCATATTTTTCACTATTGATATCTGTCAGCTGATTTCCTTCTCCGCGTTCGCGATGAGTTATGGTGGAGGTGCTTCGCGTTCGTATCATAGCCCTCGCATTCACGAAGGGTTTATTTTCTGGGCAGCCTTAACTCCTTCTAAACGTTCGCATCTTTTCCTACGCGTTCGGGTAGGTCCCTGTTCTTCCTCTCCGCGCTCACGAATACATTGCCGCGTTTGCGATGAGCAACTGGGCAGACTCACCTTCCCTTCTTCTCGAACGCATCCCTTTCTTCGTGTTCGCAATGCATAAATGCCTGGATAGAATATAAACTTCCAAAACGAGGGTTAGGCCATTTTTAACACATTTTGGCTTCTAAAGCACGGTTCTTGGCGATTTTTGAAGGGTTTTTCACACAAATCGAATGGGTAAGTGTTCTTCCACTAGAATTAATTATATTACATGAATTAGTTGTTGTTTTTATCATTTAAATTGTGTTTTGGGTTGAGGAAAATGTGGGTTTTGAAAGAAAACTTCTAAATGAAAAATCATGATTTGAAGGACCAAATGGTATCGGAATTTGATAAATTTAGTATGGTTGAACTCGTATAGAAATGGGTAATCGGACTTTGTAAAATTTGTCGGGTTCCGAGGTGCAGGCCCGGGGGTCGACTTTTGGGTCGATTTTCAAAATTTTGTAAAGATTGAAACTTTACTATTCGGAATCATACCTTATACGTTTTATGTTAACTTTGAAGTTGTTTTAGTTGATTGGGATCCGTCCGGAAATCTTTTCGTCCGAGAAGTCCACTTTTGAGTACGAGTTGTTGTTTTTGAGGTAAGTATCTTGTCTAACCTTGTGTAAGGGAACTACCCCTTAGGATTGAGTCTTCTTTGTTGGTTGTAGCCCGTGTGTTCGAGGTGACGAGTGTCTACAAGAAGTTATTTGCAAATAGGTTGCCCTTTTTGGATCCGTAGGTTCTTGTAGCACTTGTGTATGAATTGTAATTGTCACATTTGAGTGCTTAATTGCTATTTCATCCTTTCCTGCTTAAATTAGAATTTCTTGCTTTTGGATTCCTTCGTTGACTATTTGATCTTACTTGACTTAACTGATTATTTTACCTCTCCTATCATCATGCTATACTTTCTTCTTATACTGCCTAATTGACTATAATTAGTGTCATTTACCTTTGTTATCATCATGCTATACTTTCTTCCTATACTGCCTAATTGACTATAATTAGTGTCATCTAGCCCTATAGTTTTTTAGCCATAGTTGGAACATCCGTTCTTGAGTGTCAAGCATGCCTGTGAGTTTTTGCATTGTGAATTATTTGATTTTTTCCTTAAGTGCTACTTAGGTTTAGTTGATAAACATTTGTGTTGTTGATATTCCCTTGATGTTGCCTATTACTGGGCCTTTGTTTAAGCTTAGTTTTATTCCCTGAAGTTAACTGTTTAGGTGAGATTAGTTATAGATGTTTCCCTTGCCGGGATGTTATGGTTTCTGTTACTGTTTATGTTGTTAATGATATGGTTTGCATTGTTGACTCCCTGGCCAGGATGTGATGGTTTCTATTATTGTTTATGCTGTTAATGATATTGTTTGTATTGTTGACTCCCTTGCCGGGATGTTGTGGTTTCTATTACTGGTTATGCTGTTAATGATATTGTTTGTATTGTTGACTCCCTTCACGGGATGTCGTGGTTTCTATTACTGGTTATGTTGTTAATGATATTGTTTGTATTATTGACTCCCTTGCCGAGATGTGGTGATTTATGGTTCATATTGTTGGTTTTTCCTTGCTAAACTGTTGTTCTTAATATTGTTTAGGTGAGGAAAAGTGCAAAGCACGAAGGGTGATGCTGTGTATTTATTTATTCATTTATTGTGAGGATGAGAGTGTAAAATCACGAAGGGTGATGTCGTGCCATGTTATGATATTACAGCATGAAGGATAATGTCGTGCCATTTTATGATATTAAAGCACGAAGGATAATGTCGTGCCGTATCTATTTATTTATTGTGAGGATGAGAGTAAAAGCACGAAGGGTGATGTCGTGCACTTGTTTTGGTAAGGATGAGAGTAAAGCACGAAAGGTGATGTCGTGCACTTGTTTTGGTGAGGATGAGAGTAAAAGAACAAAGGGCGATGTCGTGCACTTATCTTTGCATTTTATTCCGTTGTTTTAAATTTGGATATTCCTACTGATCTCTTACTGCATTTATTGATAAGATTTGATATTTCTCCTGTGCTGCATGGAAATTTCTGAGTTACGGACTGAGTTCCAATAGATAAATCTTGATGAGATTTTGATCAAGAGATTTTATTGAAAAGTATCATTGAAAGTGTAATGGTTTCGAAGGGGATTATGTCTGAAGAATTTTTATTTCGAAAGTATACTTGAAAAGCAATTGTCTTGCAGAAAACGATATTTGGAAGTCATTTATTGGGAAGGTATATTTGAAAATTACATATTTTGAAAGAAATTGTGTTCTGAGCATGTCTCTTTATTAAAGGTACATATATATACACATTTAGAGAGAGTATGTTTCAAAAGAAATCTTTCTATACTAAAATGATTATATCTTCAAAGTTTTCGATATGAACTGCTGATTTAAAGGTTTCCATCAGTTGATTGATTTAGTGGCTAAGGCCTGATGTGAACAAACTTACGCAGAGTCGAGTTACAAGTGTTTTCTTACTGCATTGTGGGTTTTGGTTTTTGGATGTGTTCCCATCCATCCTTCTGTGTAATATTATGACATTCCGTCGATATATTGTTGTTTTTTTTCCTCCCGCATTGTATTGTTATGTAGTTAATTATATTGTGTAATATTTATACACATGTCATATTTCGTCATTTACTAAATTTATGCCTGTGTGTTTTATTAGACCGGTGGGTGTCTTGACTAGTCCTCGTCACTACTTCACTGAGGTTAGTATTGATACTTACTAGGCACTGTTGTAGTGTGCTCATACTACTCTTTTGCACATTTTTGTGCAGATTTAAGATTTCGCATCGCCGACCGAGTGATTCTTCGTAGCGCGGTTGCTGTAGTGGAGACTCAAGGTAAAACCTCTTCAGCGTTCGCGGTTTCGGAGTGACCTTCATATATTTTGTTCATACACTGCTGTATTTATTCCGAACAGTGGTAATTAGAGATTTTAGTGTAAATTCCTTAAGGCTTATGACTTGTATTCGCCGGATTTTGAGATGATGTTCAAAGCATAGATAGTTATTTCAAAAAGCATTTAAAAATTGATATTATGATTTATGTTTATTTTATATTAGGCTTACCTAGTCCTTAAGACTAGGTTCCATCACGATACCCAATGGAGGGAAAAAATTGGGTCGTGACACTGATAGGCAGTGACGTACTAACCTCAATAGATAACGAAAACCAAGTTGTACAGTAAAGTAGACATGCTTTACATTCAGTTATTCAGCTCAAGAAGTAATGTAAATGCAAATCTGAACAATGTAAAGTAATAAGCTCCACATATCTCTAAGTGCCAATGCACAGAATGCATGAAAATGTACCATGTACCCCCACTCTCATGTGCTCAATCACTCGGTACAGCATATGGCCATCCAGGCCAGGGAAATCCATCCTAGAACATACTTCATGCTGACTATATAGTCACTCGGTACCGAGGAAAAAAGATAATCCAACCCTGCGGAGAAATCCATCTCCAGGTATCAATACTTCAGATAAATCTATATCCAGGGAAATCCATCCCTCAATAATATCATATGCGCTCACTGGGGTGTGTTACAGACTCCGGAGGGGCTGCTACAGCCCAGCGTTATCACAATCATCAACATAACCGCTGCGGCATGCAGCCTGATCCCATAATTGTCACTCATAATCAGGCTCTCTGCCTCACTCATTCATCACTCTCCACTCTTACTCACAAGGGCTCACAGTAACATGAAACTAGCCCGAAATAATGATATGATGTGACAATTAATAATAAGTGAGACATGATATGATATGCATGAATAAAACTGAGTAAAAAGTATCAATGACACAAATGAGATGACAGCAAAAAATGACCACTCGGGTCTCCACAGTACCAGCGTGAAGCCTAATAGGATATCTATCATGAGTTACAACCCATATACTTAATCACATGATAGAAACACGGACATCAGCAAAAAAGAATCACTAAGCGGTGCCAGGGAATGAACCATGCCACAATGCTCACGGTGCACGCCCGGACGCCCGCCACTTGGCATGTGCGTCACCTCAATAGTAATCAAATAACACATAGCTCGGGGTTTCGAACCCTCAGAACCAAGTTTGAAGCATAACATACCTCAATTAAGCCAAAATCCTACTCCGCGACGACCTTGCCTCTCGTCTCGGCCACCAAACGTTCTGAATCTGAACAAAAGCAATACAATGTAATCAGTATAGGTGAAGGAAACAATTCCACATGAAAAACTATCAATTTCAACCAAAATCCCGAAATTCACCCAATTCCATCCCTCGGGCCCACGTCTCGAAATCCGACAAAAATCACAAAACTAGAAAACCCATTCACTCACGAGTCTACCCATACCAATTTCACAAAAATCTGACCATATTTGGTCCCTCAAATCCCCAAATTACTCTCTCAAGAACTCTTCCATCTTCCCACCAAAGTTTTCACCCCAATTCCCAATTTAGATGATATAAATGAAGATTCAATCATGGAATTTTACCAAAACTAGATAGAAATCACATTCCCCAATAAACTCTCTGAAAACCCCCTTCAAAATCGCCCAATTCCGTGGTCTCTAACTCAAACTATGAAAAATGGGTTCAAACCCTCGATTTGGAATATAACACTGCCTGCCCAGATTTTGTTCATCGCGATCGCGAAGCACAGACAGGAAACCCCACATTTTAACCCTACGCAGGCGCGCCCAGCTTCACGCGATCATGGATGACTGCCTTTCAAGCCTACTCGATCGCATCTTTCCTCACCTGATTATGTACATCAATTATCTCACCTCCTCATCAGCTCAAATCCTCTTACGTCAACGCAGCCTCAGCCACGCAATCGCGATGCACAACTTAATTCACTTACGCGATCGCGTTCCATACACTACGACCGCGAAGAAGAAAAATCACCTATGCCCCATATAAGCCTACGCGATCGCGGACCTACCCACACGATCACGTATAATGAAACCAAAAAGTTACACCAACAGTTCTCAGCCATAATGCAAAGTCAAAAAGTGATCTGTTGACCTCCCGAAACTCACCCGAGGCCCTCGGGACCTCAACCAAACATACCAACACATTCCCTAATATCATCCAAACTTAGTCACACCTTCGAGTCACTCAAAACATGAAGTAACCCTCAAATTCAAGCCTAAGATCTTCTAAACTTTCAAAGTTAACAAACGACGCCGAAACCTATCAAACCACCTCCGAATGACCTGAAATCTTGCACACACGTCCCAAATGAAACTACGAACCTATTCCAACTTCCATAATTCCATTCTGACCCTGATACCTAATTCTCCACTGCCGAATGGAAATCACCAAATTTCCAATTTTGCCAATTCAAGCCTAATTCTACCACGGACTTCCAAATTACATTCCTAACATGCTCCTAAGTCCAAAATCACTTAAGAGAGCTATCCAAAGCATAAAAATCCCAATTCGGGATTGTTTTCTCATAAGTCAACATCAGGTTGACCTTTCCAACTTAACCTTTAAAATAGAGACTAAGTGTCTCATTCCACTCAAAAAACCACTCCAGACCCGAACCGGCCAACCGGATCCAACAAAATAAAGCTGAATAACACATAAAGAAGCATAAATGGGGGAAATGGGGCTATAAATCTCGGAAAGACCAGACGAGTCATTACATCCTCCCCCTCTTAAACAAATGTTCGTCCTCATACAAGTCTCGAAACGTACCTGGAGTCTCATATAGGTGTGGATATCTACTCCGCATCTCGCGCTCGGTCTCCCAGGTGGCCTCCTCCACAGGCTACCTTCTTCACTGCACCTTTACCGAATTTATATCCTTTGATCTCAACTTTCGAACATGCCGACCCAAAATAGCCACTGGCTCCACATCATAAGTCAAATCACCCTCCAACTGAACCGTGCTGAAGTCCAAGACATGGGACGGATCTCCAATGTACTTCTGGAGCATGGAAACATGAAACAATGGATGCACACTCGACAAGCTAGGTGGAAAGGCAAGCTTATAAGACACATCTCTTATCCTCAGAAGCACCTCAAAAGGCCCAATAAATCGGGGGCTCAACTTTCCCCTCTTCCCTGTTACATCTCGCGCTTTCGTACGTTAAAAGTTTCTTCTTCAGTTAATTGACATAGACTCAGGGATAAAATCATCTTGATGTTAACGTATTTATGCTATTTATAACAAGATATAAATAAGTGTTATGAAGGATAAAGGGTAAACGAATTAAAGAAAATGAGTTTCGTTGAAGGTGGCCAATTTGGGATAAAATACGGGTCGAACGATAATACCCGATGATTATGAACTAGTACCATATGACAACGGTAGTATGATGTATAAAGTATATTAAAAATAAGTAGAATTTTAAGTAATTTGAGATAATTTTTAAATTATACGGGTAATTGTTTAATTATCTTGTAACGGGACATTACCCAGTTAACTAATAAGTGGATAAAAATTAATAAAATTACACCCCAAGTAAGGTGGCAGCATAAAATGACTCTTAATCATTCTAAGTATTAGGTTGCTTCCTAAGAATACTTAGAACTTTATATGAAAAGATTTAGTCACAATCTCATTCCATTTTTCATTTAGAAAAAAGGAACCAAGGAAAATGACAAAAAATCCTAAAAGAACCTATCGTTTCTAAGTTTGAAGTTTTCAAGAACAGAAGCTCAATTTCTTCAACGAGCAGAAGCTTGAAAATTCATTCAAAACATTTCAACAAGTTGAAGCTTAATTCGTTCAAATAGTTCGAGGAACAGAAGCGTAATTCCATAAAAGTTTTGCGGTTATAAAAGAGTACGGTGCAATCTTCACCAAGAATATTATACGGAGTTTTCCCTACCCCAGGTATGTTAAGGTCATCCCTTCTTTGTTTTGGCATGGTCCAAATTATATAGAAAAAACAAGCAAACGCATGGTTTCCATAAATTACTCTATTCATAAAATACTAGGGGTATCTATATTCTTGATTTCCCCATGTGAATTATTATTATCTTCTGTTCATGGGTCTCAGAATAACACGCAGTTGAAAAAGTTTATCCCGAAGGAATATTGAGATTATTACATATTTTTCATGCATTTCACTCATTTACACATGTGCATTGACCAATGACTAGATGCCGTTATATACGCGTATATATGTAAATATATGTATATGGGATACATGAAAACGATACGGCGTTTTATACGCCCCACCACCTGATCAGTTGGTATATTTTGATGATGTTCCCCACAGTGGCCGAAATGATATGATGGGATGCCCTCAATGTCTTGATGATGTTATGTACACCTATAATCATGCATGACACGACATTTATATACACGTGCATAACATTATAAATGTTTCAGAGCTTACAAAGTTATTCAGATTTACAGATGGATTTCCTTATTCCATGTTTCATCTATGTCTCATACGTACAGATTTTCATGCCTTATATTCTCAGTGCATTTTTCATACCGCCCTATTTCACGGGGCCTGTGTTTCATGCCTGCAGGTGCAGGTAGGCAAGCTGACGGTCCCCCTTCTTATGATCCTTGATCAGCGAGAGTTGGCGTGCTCCATTTGATCCGGAGCTGCTTTTGATTTTGGTATGATATGTTTGTATATATATGGGTATGACGTGGCTCAGTCCCGTCTTTGTACAATTATATTTATATTATAGGTTTGTAGAAAGCATGTCTAGTTGGATAGTATGTGGACTTGCCGACTTCCAGGTTTGAGGTACATAGTTGTCTATAGCAGCCTTGTCGGCTCTCCCTACGTATGTTGAACATATATGTATATATGCCTTGTGGGCAGGTTTCCTTCATGTATATTATACTCATAATTCAGCAGATGTTATTCATGTTTATATTTTAAATGCATGCTTATGGATGTTTGACAGGTAGGACTATGGCACCCGCCGCGGCCCATCGGTTTGGGTCGTGACATTCCCAAACCTCATAACATCGTTCATGGGTGATACCTTCAGAAAAACCTTCTCCCCAGCCATAAAAGACACATCCCGGACCTTCCTGTCCGCATAGCTCTTTTGCCTAGACTGCACTGTGCGAAGTCACTCCTGAATCAATTTCACCTTATTTAAAGCATCCTACACCAAAACTGTACCCAAGATCCTAGCCTCACCCGGCTCAAACCATCCAACCGGAGACCTGCACCTCTTCCCATATAAAGCCTTGTATGGAGCCATCTGAATACTCGACTGATAACTATTATTATATACAAACTCCGTGAGCGGCAGAAACTGGTCCCATGAACCCCCAAAGTCAATGCCACAAGCACGCAACATGTCCTCCAAAATCTGAATAGTGCGCTCGGACTGCCCCTCAGTTTGAGGGTGGAAAGATGTGCTCAACGCAACCTGAGTACCCAACTCCCGCTGCACGGCCCTCCAAAATTGCGATGTGAAATGAGTACCTCTATTAGAAATGATTGAAACTGGGACATCATGCAGACGAACAATATCTCGAATATAAATCTCAGATAACCGCTCTGAAGTGTATGTAGTACCAATAGGAATGAAGTGTGCGAACTTGGTCAGCCGATCCATAATAACCTATAAACCATCGAACTTTCTCGAAGTCCGTGGGAGTCAAACTACAAAGTCCATGGTGATCTGCTCCCACTTCCACTCCGGAATATCTAATCTCTAAATCAAGCCACCCGGTCTCTGATGCTCATACTTAACCTCCTGACAGTTGAGACACCGAGCTACAAATCCGACTATATCATTTTTCATCTGCCTCTACCAATAGTTCTGTCCCAAATCCTGGTACATCTTCGCGGCACCTGGATGGATGAAATACCGCGAGCTGTTGGCCTCCTCAAGAATCAACTACTGACGCCCATCCACATTAGGCACATATATCCGACCCTGTATCCTCATCACACCGTCATCACCAATAGTCACATCCCTATAATCACCTCGACAGACCCTGTACTTAAGAACGAGAAAGTGTGGGTCATCATACTAGCGCTCCCTGATACGGTCATAAAGAGAAGACCTGAAGACTACGCAAGCCAACACCCGACTAGGCTCCAAAATATCCAATCTCACAAGATGGATCGCTAAGGCCTGAACATCCAATGCTAAAGGTCTCTCTACTGCTGGAAGATATGCTAAACTCCCCAAACTCTCTGCCGAACGACTCAAGGCATCGACCACCACATTGACCTTCCCCGGATGGTATAGAATAGTGATATCATAGTCCTTAAGAAGCTCACACCATCTCCGCTGATGCAAATTAAGGTCCTTCTGCTTAAACAGATGCTGCAGACTCTGGTGATCAGTATAAATCTCACAATGGATCCCATACAAATAATGACGCCAAATCTTTAAGGCATGAACAGTGGTTGCTAACTCAAGATCATGCAACAGATAATTCTTCTCATGGGTATTCAACTGGAGCGAGGCGTAGGCAATCACGCTACCCTCCTGCATCAAAACACAACCAATGCCTATCTTCGAGGCATTAAAATATACGGTATAAGAACCTGAAGATGATGGCAAGACTAACACGGAAGATGTGGTCAAAGAAGTCTTCAGCTTCTGAAATCTCTCCTCACAATCGTCCGACCACCTGAATAGAGCACCCATTTTGGGTCAATTTGGTCAAGGGAGAAGCAATAGATGAAAATCCCTCCACAAAGTGACGGTAATATCACGCCAACCCAAGGAAGCTCCTAATCACTATAGCTGAGGACGGTCTTGGCCAACTCTGCGTCACCTCTATCTTCTTCGGATCCACTTGAATACCCACACTGGGCACCACGTGCCCCAAGAATGCTATCGACCCAATCCAAAACTCACACTTGGAGAACATTGCATAAAGTTTCTCCTCCCTCAATATCTGTAATACAATCCTCAAATGTTGAGCATGTTCCTTTTGGCTACGAGAGTATACCGGGATGTTATCAATGAATACAATAACGAAGGAATCCAAATATGGATGTAATACAATGTTCATCAAATGCATGAACGCTGATGGGGCATTGGTCAGCCCAAAAGACATCACCAAGAACTCATAATGGCCATAATGGGTCCTGCAAGTTGTCTTAAGAATATTCAAATCCCGAATCTTCTGCTGATGATACTTGAACCTCAAATAAATCATAGAGAACACCCTCGCTCCCTGAAGCTGGTCAAATAAATAATCAATATGAGGAAAAGGACACTTGTTCTTGATTGTGACTTTTTTCAACTGCCTGTAACCAATCCACATTCTCATGGAACCATCCTTCTTCTTTACAAATAGAACTGCTGCACCCCAGGGTGACACACTCTGCCGACTAAACCCCTTATCTAGGAGTTCCTGAAGTTGTTCTTTCAATTCCTTCAACTTCGATGGTGCCATAAGATACGGTGGAATAGAAATAGTCTGAGTGCCTGACACCAAATAATTACCAAAATCAAATGTCCCTGTTAGGCGACATGCCCGACAGGTCTGCAGGAAACATATCCAGAAAATCACGAACCACTGGAACATAATCAATAGTGGGAGTCTCTGCACTAACACCCCTCACAAAAGCCAAATAATATAGGTAACCCTTCTCAACCATATGATGGGCCTTCGAGTATGAAATCACCATACTGGGTACATAATCTATAGAACCACTGCACTGAGGCCTCGAAAATCCTGCCATCGCTAAGGTCTCGATCTTAGCGTGAAAATCTAGAACACCATGACATGGAGATAACTAATCCATGCCCAGTATCACGTCGAATTCTACCATACTGAGCAATAACAAATCCACTCGGGTCTCCAGATCCCAAATAGATACCACATAAAAGTGATACACACAGTCCATAACAACAGTATCGCCACAGGAGTAGACACATGAACAGATGTAACTAAAGACTCATGGGGCATGTCCAGAAAATGAGCAAAATATGATGAAACATATGAATATGTGAAAACAGGGTCGAACAAGACTGAGGTATCTTGACAGACTGAAGCAATACTTGTAATCACAACATATGAAGCCATAGCATCTAGTCTGGCTAGGAATGCATAGAAATGGGCCTGACCACCACCGGATCGACCTCCCCCTCTAGGACGACCTCTAGCTGCCTGACCTCCACCCTTAGCTGGCTGGGCGAGTGGTGAAGTAACTAGTGTTGAAGCCGAAGGGTGACTATCGTGCTACCATGAACCTCCCGTAAGGCGGGGATAGAACCTCTTGATATGACCCAAATCTCTACACTCAAAGAAACCTCTAATGGCCACTAGCAATGGGCACATAATGGAGCCTCGAGCACCGGAATACCCACTAGAAGAACCAAGCATATATGAGCCATGAGTTGATGGTGCACGGGATGAACTTTGGGCTGGGAAGGCATTGGATAATGAGTAACCTTGATGAGAACCATGTCCCAATCATGCACCATGGTGAACTGGGCGAGCTGATTAAGCAAGCTTGAATGGACGACCTCTGTCTTGCTGAAACTGACCTCCAAAAGGAACACCACCAAAACTACCAAATCCGTGAGGACTCTTGTCCTCCCTCTGAACTCGCTCATGCCGACGAACTGACTCAATATCTCTGGCGATGTTAACCACCTCCACAAAAGTAGCACAAAACACCCTATCTGTGGTCATAAGAATCTGAAGCTGATATGCGAGGCCATCCACGAACATCCTGATCCTCTCCCTGTCTGTAGAAACCAACCAAACAGCATGGCGGGCTAGCTCTGAAAATCTCATCTCACACAGCGTCACAGTCATATCAACCTGACACAATTGCTCAAACTGCCAGCGCAACTCCTCTTTGTGGGACTGTGGCACATACTTCTCCAGAATGAGAGCAGAGAACTGCTGCCAGGTAAGGGGCGCTGCACCAACAGGCATACGCCTCTCATAATCCTCCCACCAAGTAAAGGCAGGTCCCGAGAACTGGAAGGTAGTGAATGAGACCCACTGGTCTCCAGAATACCTGTTGTCCGAAGAATACGCTGACACCTATCCAAGAAACCCTGGGCATCCTTGCCCTCTGAACCGCTGAAAGTCGGAGGCTCAAGTCTACCAAACCTCTCCAATCTACGCTGCTCGTCATCAGGCATGACTGGAACCGCATAATCATAAGCAGGTGCAACCGGCTGGACTGGTGGTGCCTCCGGTGTCTGAAGTCCCTGAACAACCTGCTCGGGTGTACGTGTGGCAGGAGTTTGAGTGCCTCTCCGGCCTGAGAAGTAGTTGCGGTCGTAGTAATTAAGACCACCTGTGCAAGGCCAGTACACACTAATAAGATATGAGCTAAGGCCTCCTGAAGGCCAGGAATCACATTAGGCATTGGGGGTGCCTGAGATGGTCCCGCTGGAGTATCTGCGTTGGGACCCGATCTGGAGCAATGAGAGGGTCTACAGGTACTGCCCCAGCTGCTGCGCGGGCTGCACCCCTACCCCTACAACTGCCTCAACCGTGGCCTCAGCCTCTCACGGGCTTAACTGGTGGCTGGTCATCCTTCTTGGTAGCGCAGTTCCTCACCATCTGTGAGAGAATGAAACGAATAGAAGTTTAGTTACCAGAATCAATAGATTCACACGATAATCCGCAAGACTCTACTAAACCTGATCATGACTTGTGAGACCTATGTAACATAGGCTCTGATACCAACTTTTCACGACCCAAAACCAACCCAGTCTTGATGGCGCCTATCATGAAGATAGGCAAGCCAACACACTCTACCAATTCAATTTTTCATTAAAAATTTAGAGAAAAACCTTTTTCAACTGAAATTCTGAATAAAAGAGATAAATTCAAAACAAAAATGCTGAAAATAAAACCCCAACATCGGGTGTCACTATGTCATGAGCCAATACTACATATTTTCTATAATGTAATAAGACATCATAGTCTTAGAATAGTCAAAATACTCTAAAAGAAAGATAAGGAAAGAAAAGGGGGGGATTGCGGTCCCCAGGCATCTACCTCGCTATCTCCAATGAAGTCTGCGACTGGAATAGTCAATAGTCGTTACCGTTGCCTAAGATACATGAATCTGCACACAAAGTGCAGGGGGTAACGTGAGTACACCAAGTCAGTAAGTAACAAGCCCAAGCTATGGATTGATAGGCAGTGACGGACTAAACCACAGCAAATAACGAAAACCAAATTGTACAATAAAGTAGACATGCTTTCCATTTAGGTATTCAGCTCAGGAAGTAATGTAAATACAAATCTAAACAATTTAAAGTAATAAGCTCCGCATATCTCTAAGTGCCAATGCACATAATACATGAAAATGTACCATGTACCCCCACTCTCATGTGCTCAATCACTCGGTACGACATATGGCCATTCGGACCAGGGAAATCCATCCCAGAACATACTCGCTGCTGACTATATAGTCACTCGGTACCGAGGAGAAAGGGTAATCCAACCCTGCGGAGAAATCCATCTCAAGATATCAATACTTCAGATAAATCCATCCCTTAATAATATCATTTGCGCTCACTGGGGGTGTGTTACAGACTCCAGAGGGGCTCCTACAGCCCGGCATTACCACAATCATCAACATAACCATTGTGGCGTGTAGCCCGATCCCATAATTGTCACTCATAATCAGGCTCTCGGCCTCATTCAGTCATCATTCTCCAGTGTCACACACAAGGGCTCACAATAACATTAAACAATCCTGAAACAATGATATGATGTTCCAATTAAAAATAATTGAGACTGAGACATGATATGATATGCATGAATAATACTGAGTACAAAATATCAATGACACAAATGAGATGACAGCAAGAAACGACCACTCAGGTCTCAACAGTATCGTTGTGAAGCCCTCACAGGATATCTAGTATGAGTTACAGCACATATACTTAATCACATGATAAAAGCACACATATCAACAAGAAAGAATCGTTAAGCAATGCCATGGAATGAACTAGGCCACAATGCTCACGGTGCACACCCACATTGTAATGACACGGCCGGTCGTTCCGTGATATTTTCCCCATTTCCTCCATTTCTTCTTTATCATGTGTTTCTTAGCCTATTTATGTTGTGTTGGGTTGGCTGGTTCGGGTTCGGAGTGGTCGTGGTGAGAACAGAGCCACTTAGTCTCTTAAATTAGCTTAATAGTTGAAAAAGTCAACTGGGAGTTGACTTATTGGTAAACGACCTCGGAATATGGATTTTATGGCTCAGATAGCTTATTTATGTGATTTGGGGCCTAGGAGTGTGCTAGGAATGAAGTTCTGATGTCTGCTGAGGAATTAGGCTTGAATTGGCGAAAGTTAGTTCTTGGTAATTTCCGGTCGGCAGGGGAAAATAGGCTATCGGGGTCGAAATGGAATTCCAATAGTTGGAGCAGGTCCGTAATGTCATTCTGGATATGTGTGCAAATTTCCAGGTCAATCGGATGTGTTTTGGTTACTTTCGGCATCATTGGCGAAATTTAGAAGTTTCAAAGTTCTTAGGCTTGAATTTGTTGTGGTTTTGGTGTTTTGCATTGTTTTGGTGTTTTGAAGGCTCGACTAAGTTTGAATTAGGTTATGGGATGTGTTGGTATGTTTGGTTGAGGCCCCGAGGGGCTCGGGATTTATTTCGGATGGTTAATGGAGGTTTAGACTTAGGAATTTGCAGCAAAATTATTGCTGGTGTTATTTTACTGGTGTGGCCGTATCTGTGGATGAGGAGCCGCAGGTGCGATGGCCACAGGTGAGGATGTCTTTGCGCAGGTGCGAAAAGAGGTTAGGCTGGAGGAAGTCGTAGGTGCGAGGCATGGGCCGTACCTGTGAAGCCGCAGGTACGTATGAGGCACTGCAGGTGCGAGATTGGACTTTTAGTAGAATTGTGCAGGTGCGCACCTGGGACCACAGGTACGGGTCCACAGGTGCGATGCATTGTCCGCAGGTGCGGATTAACTGGGCAGGAGGTATAAATAGGTGCCTCCGCGAAATTTTGGCATTTCTTTCATTTTTGCATGCGGGTTGAGCCAATTTGGGAGCAATTTGAAGGAGGAATTCGAGAGTCTTCAGTGGAGGTAAGTTTCTCAGACTATAAACTCATTGCTATGTTATTTTGTGATGGATTAGGCTTGGAATTTGTGGATTAAATGGCATAAATTGGGGGTTTAGGGCTTGATAAATTGAGACTTGTAATAAAGGAATTTAGGAGTTGTTTGTGGTCGGATTGTGATGCCTTTTATATGAGTAGACTCGTGAAGGGATAAAGATTCTTGTGATGCGATATTCATCGAATACCGAGACATGGGCCCGGGGCTCGGGTTTGGCCAATTTCGGGAATTGTGCTTAAAATTGATAGTTTTCGATTGGGTTTTGTTCCTTTAGCGTATATTAATGATGTTAATCTAGGTTTTGGTTAGATTAGGAGCATTTGGGAGCCAATTCGAGGGTAAAGAGCATCGCGGAGTAGCTTTTGTGCTGTTTTGAAGTAAGTAACGATTGTATCTCTAAACATGAGGGTATGAAACCTCAGTATTTGATATTGTTTTGGTAACTGTGGTGATGCACATGCTAGGTGACGAGCGTGTGGGCGTGCACCGATAGGGATAGTGACTTGGTCCGTCACGTAGCGACTATTAAGCCGCGTATTCGAGTTGAAATCTTACGAGATCCTATATTTCATAAGTTTATACTTGTTTATGGACTGCGAGCCATGTTTGGGGCCTCGTGCCGACCTGTTTAGACCCTCATGGGTATTTTTACACTATTCTCACACTATCCTAATAGAACATCTGTGAACTCAGTCATGTTTACCACTTGTTGTTATTTTCACTATTATCACACTGTTTTGAAACTCTGAGAAGTATTTTGGGTTGAATCTCATGAGTTGAGATGAATTGCCCGAGTGGCTTGTGAGGATGACTGAGTGAGGCTGAGTGCCGAGTGCCGAGTATGTGAGGTTAATTATGGAATGGGCCGCACACCGCAACAATATATATGTTATATATTACATATGAATCGAGCTGCACGCCACAACAATATAGATTATATATGGATCGGGCTGCACGCCGCTGCAATATACATCATATATGGATCGGGCTGCACGTCGCATCAATATAGCTCTTGGGCTGTAAGAGCCCCTCCATGAGTCTGTACACCCCCAGTAAGCGCAGTTGACTATTACATGGATCGGGCTGCACGCCGCAGCATATGTTATATGGGTCGGGCTGCACGCCGCATCATATGTTATATGGATCGAGCTGCACGCCACAACAATGTGTGTGTGTATAAATATATATATATATACTGGATTGGGCTGCCTGCCGCAACAGTTGTTTGTATTCATGGTACTTTTTGAGTACGGGTGTTTAGTGTGAGCATGAGATGCTGATAGTGGAGTCACGAGTGACTGAGAGGCTTTATTGTGAGTGATATTGTGCCCGAGGGGCATATATTTTATCAAACTATTGTTTTCACTCTTCTTTACACTGAGCTCAAATGATAATGTTGGACAAATGTTTTTATGCGAGATTTTGAAATGCAAACTGGGGCTTTATGAAATATTCGGAATGTAGATTCCTGATGTGATTTATTCATTTCCACTGTTGCTCATTATATGGATTTACATGATTTATAAATGTTCATCAGTACACTCAAGTTTGTAGTTACTTTGTATCATGACCCCAAATCCTAACTGGCCGTGATGGCGCCTATCGTGGAACAAGGCTAGCCGACTACCGCGTGTTCACATTTTTCTTTTGAAAATATCATTTAAGGTTTAAGCATTTCATAACAATATACAGAAAGTTTCTTAATATAATAGGCAAATTTTTTATGTACAGTACTGCCATCCCTAAAACCCGGAGCCAACATGTCATGAGCATCTAGTGAAGTAAACTAAAATAAACTATTATAATACAAAACTCTAAATCAAAGCTAAATACAACAGGAAGGGAAAACATAGATGTTGCGAACGCTGAACAGCTACCTCTATATCCCCACGATCCGGCTCCGCTGCGATATATGTATAAAGCTAATGCTCGATGTCTGCTCCTAAATCTGCACACAGAGGTGCATGGAGTAATGTGAGTACGCCAAATCAGTAGTAATGGAGATAAATCAAGTCTAAGTAGCAAGGAATCACGTAAAAGTCAATGTCATCAAGTTACAATGTACACAGCCTTACTTTCCAATAGTATACATAGGTATACGAAATCATCATTCCATAAAAATCAACTTCATAAAAGTCCTTAAAATAATGCACATTTTTAACAAGTTTAAAACAAAGATTTAGTATGCAAATGAATGTAGTAAAATCATAAGTATCCCCTCGGGCAAAAACATGTTTCAGAATCAGCCCCTCGGGCATGCCTCACAATCCCTCAGCACCTAAATCACCCAACACCTCACAGCCACTCATGCCTCCTAATCACTCAATCACTCGCACTCGGTGCGCTCACTGGGGGTGTGTACAGACTCCGGAGGGGCTCCTTCAGCCCAAGCGCTAATATCACTCAGCACCTCACCATCACTCTTGGCCCTCGGCCACACTCGGTGGAACCACTCGAAAGGCCCCTGGGGTGAAGTAGTAGAACGGGGTACTCGACCCGAAAACATCATTTTAATGCTCATGTAGTGTAAATCAGGCTGAGTTTCAAATAAAATAGTATACACAATGATGCTGAGTAAAATCATTAACAGGCAGTGAGGTAAACAGCAGTAAAACACCCTCAAAGGGTCTAAACAGATCGGCACGAGGCCCCAAACACCACTTAAAGCCCAAATATTTCACAAATCTTTAGAACATAATTTATCAAAAGTTTTTGAGTAAATATGCAACTCATTAGTTGCCGCGGAGAGGACCTAGTCCAATCAAAAAATCAGTACGCGCCACATATTCGTCATCTGACATGTGCGCCATTCAAAATTCAGTGAGAAAATAATGCAGTTCGGGGTTCCATACCCTCAGGACAAAATAATACCGTCTACCGGGCCGCGACACTAGTCCGTTATGCCTTTGCCCCTCAAATTGGCTCCCGATTGCTCTGAATCTAGCCAAAAACCAGTCAACATCATCAATATAAACTCATGGAACACAACCCAATCGAAAATGATCAAATTAAACAAAAATCTCGAAATTCGGCCAAACTCGAGCCCCGGGCCCACATCTCGGAATTCAATAATTTTTACATCACTGGAAACCCCGTCCTCTCACGATTCTATACATACCAAGAAAACTAAAATCGGACCACAATTGCAATACCAAAAGCTCAAAAGAAATCCCAATTATTTCCTCCCAATTTTCCAACTTTTTCCTACCCAAATCCTTAAATTTTCAAGCCTAATCTTAATAAAATAGCATAGGAACGGGATTAACAATCAAAAAACTTACCGTTGCTGAATAACCTTGAATTCGCTCTCGAAACCACCTTCAATGGACTCCTCCCACATGCAAATTGATGAAAAACTAATAGATTTTGCGGAGGGGTCCTTTTTATACTCTTCTGCACAGTCATTTATGCACCTGCGAACAATTGGCCGCACATTTGGTCCCAGGGTGCGCACCTGCGAAACTCACTTAACTGGCCAATTCTCGCGCCTGCGACCATCTTTCAGCACCTGCGACATCGCAAGTGCGACAACTCCTTGCACCTGCGGACCTCTCCTACACTGTCAGAACTCGTACCTGCGACCTCCCCTTCCGCTCCTGCGCAATCGCACCTACGACTCCCCTTCAGGTGCGAAAACACCAGCGAACCAGCACAGAATATTTCCAAAAAAAATCACCCCAACTTCCCGTCAACAATCCGAAATCAATCTCAAGCCCCTCGAGGCCCCAACCAAGCATACCAACACACCCCGTAGCATTATTCAAACTTAGTCGAGCCGTCGAAATACCAAAAACAACACGAAAACACAAAATTTTCATCAAATTCAAGCCTAAGAACTTTGAAACTCCTAAAATTCTCCAACTACGCTGAGACCAACCAAAACACCTCTGATTAACCTGAAAGTTTGCAGACATATCCAAAATGACATTACGAACCTGTTCCAACATCCGGAATTCAATTCCGACCTCAATAGCCTATTTTCCACTGCCAACCGAAAATTGTCAAAAACTAACTTTCGCCAATTCAAACCTAATTCTACCCCGGACATCACAAAAATGTTCCGAACACATTCCCAAGTCCCAAATCACCTAACAAAGTTATTCGAGCCATAAAATCTACATTCCGAGGTTGTTTACCAATATGTCAACTCTCAGCTGACTTTCCCAACTATTAGGCTACTTTAAAAGGCTAAATGCCTAAACTCTCACCATATCCACTCTGGACCCAAACCAACTGATCCAACACATCAAAAACAAGATAGTGATACAAAATAAATGCAGAAATAGTGTAAATGGGGTAAATATCACGGAACGACCGGTCGGGTCGTTACACTTTGATTACTTACTGAGTTGGCGTACTGTCACGGCCCAACCTATGGGCCGCGACGGGCACCCGATACCTTATTCAACCTAGTACCAACGTAACATATATTTCTTATCGTACTATCATGGGTAAATGGGCCAAAAGGGGCATCATGAAATAACCAGAATAAATTATATGTGCATACTAGACATAGGATGACCAAACATGATATAGAAACTTATACATGTGACATGCGTGCCTATAAGACTGAAATTATCATTTGTAAACTCAAAACATAGGCCGACAAGGCCATACAAGTATCCATATACCTAACATCTATCTACAAGCCTTTAAGACAATATAAATGTCATATAGGTTGGGATAGGGCCCCGCCAGACCAATCAATACATGTCCTAATCATACTGACCAAATAGGCAACTCCGGAGCAAGTGGAGTGTAGTAACACCTTCCACTGAGCTGATAGAGTACTAGGAGGACTGTCAACCTATCTATAGGGACCTGCGGGCATGAAACGCAACGTCCACAGGCAAAAGGGACATCAGAAAAGTAATGTAAAGAGAGATATATGAGATACAACATGTAGGATCTGAGTGCCTCTAAGAGATAGTGACATGAAATGCGTGATACATATATATATGTAATATTTTAAAAACATCCACCTCTGTGGGCATCATCATCATCATATCGTACCCGACCTCAAAGAGGACTCGATAAAAACTTACCCGGCCATCATAAGGCTCGGTAGAATCGTAGCCGGCCACGTGGAGCTCGGTAAACCCAACTGATCAGTGGTTGCACAATAGGTGTCGTACCCGGCCGACTATAGCGCGACTCAGTAGAGTGAAATAGATACTATATATAATGCATGTTGGACTCATTGATTCACGCTCTAAAACTTTCGGAGTAACGTAAGGTAGTTGCACATTCGATTAACATTATGGACATCATACCATCAATATGAACTTCACTAGGACTCAAGGATCATACATACTTTCTTAGAATAACTTTGCAAGGATAGACCAACATGGACAACCGTAGTTTCTAGTAGTAGATTCATTATGATATTGCTTATCGCTTACGTTCATTTCACTTTACATCATGCCAACATAAATAAGGAAGTACCTTAACATACCTTTGCAATATTCTCTCCAATCGTCAACAAAGCTCAATATGATCTTCTTACATCCACAATGAGTAACCCGACTTCGTCGTCATCATATAAGCATTGCAACTCTCATATTTCAAAAACAATATTCTACAAGAAAATGGAAAGCACCTCCCCTATTTTTACTACATCTCATATGTTACCAAAAGTCACCAAACCACCCAAACAACAACAATATAATTCACAATAAAATATTGAATTAGTTCCACAATCATTTTGAGCGGCAAGCTCGAACGGAATCCGTATAACCCATATCACCCCTTATAGACTTCTTATATTAACTTAACAACATCATTAATATGATACTGAAGTAATTCATCAATGATTCCATCCTTATACCATATATTTATAAGAAAGGAAACAATCCACAACTCCAATTTTCTTCAATTTGCAACTTAATTCACTAGTTCATGTCTAGTCCAACTGTTTAACTTAATCAACATCAAGATAACCTTAAGCACCTGCAAGAACGCAATACCCATACCTCCTACAGTATCTTCAAGTTGAAATCCAAGTTATATTTAGCATACAACAGCCCTCAATGGCAATACAACACCATAAAACTGACTTAAGCTAATTCAAGTATTATCTTGTAGTTTATTATCCTAACATCTTAACCAACGTACAAGAAAGCTTAAGAACAATTAATAGGATATTACTCACCTTAAACAGTATCAAAATCTTTAAATTTAAGCAAAACACAGCCCACAACTATCCTTAATGAAAACACAACCTCAAAGAAGTGTTATTCTTAACTAGAACTAACTTTTGATGTTGAAATATGGTGTAATCCATTTTCAAGACTTGAAATAACCTAGGGTTGATATGAAAACCATGGTAGATTATTTTATAGAACATAAACCACATAAAAAAACCTCCCACACGAGCTGGAACCACCAAAGAATCAGCAACAACAAGAAGAACAAGAAACTTACTAGCGCGACGTGATTCCCGACACTTGCTTTGTGTTGTCCCATAGAGAGCTGCTTGGCGCAGTCTCGCTAAAACGCGAATATATCTCTACTCCAATGTCGTATTGATGAACGATTAAATGCGTTAGAAACTAGGCTCATATATCTTCAATTTGGTAAGTATATCATCCCCTAATTGCAAGTATATTGTGAGAAAAGCTCAGGAACAATTTGACCTAATTTTCAGCACATTATGAATATAACTTGTGAAGACCTTTGCCAAATTTTTTCCACAACTTGCTTGACATCAAAACGTAGCACACGACTATCATACAACAAATAAAACTCAAATCATAACCTCCTTATCATGTTATGAACCATAGTCTCACACTAAAGTACATGTTATAATATTCCAAACTTGTCGACTTTCGACGAAATTAATTTTTTTCAATTGGTTTAACTTCTATGATTTCCAACCCTCTTGGTACACGTTATTCATGATATCAAATATTGGTAACCTCCAAGGTAACATGATTAGCTTTCTTTATATGCTTCCGAATATAATCTAATTTCTGAGCTTACATCAATTTACTTTGGATGTACTCTCACGTACGAAAACATGTGGTGTAACACGTACTAACGTTACTCCCTGCACCTCTATGTGCAGATACAGGTACCGGACCATCTCACTAGTTGATTTTCGGACGTTCTTGGAGTTTGATCGAGGATCGAGGTAGCTTCTCAGCGTCCCCAGCTCACCTCCTTTCCTTTCCTCAATTCATAGTGTTTGTCTGTCGTACTTCAGACTTTTGTAGTAGCAAGTCACTTTATTGTACATTGTATTTACAGTCCTAGATGCTCATGAAAGTTTGCTCCAGGTTTTGGGGAAGTGTATAAATTGTTTATCTCATTCTGTTGTTTAAAATTTGCTAGTTTTGGGATATTGTGAAACATTATGATAGTCTGTAAGGGTTGGCTAGCCTAGTTTCATGATAGGCGCCAGCACGACCGACTTAGGTTTTTTTTGGGGTCGTGACACGCATGCCCCCCACTTGGCATGTGCGTCACCTCAATACTAATCACATAACACATAGCTCGGGTTTTCGAACCCTCGGAACCAAGTTTGGAAGTGTTACTTACCTCAATCAAGCCAAAATCCTATTCTACGACGACCTTGCCTCTCGACTCGGCTTCTAAACATCCCGAATCTGACCAAAATCAATACAATGCAATCAATATAGGCCAAGGAAACAATTCCACCTGAATAAACTATCAATTTCCACTAAAATTCCGAAATTCACCCAATTCCGGCCCCCGAGCCCACGTCTCAAAATACGACAAAAATCACAAAACTAAAAAACCCGTTTACTCACGAGTCTACCCATACCAATTTCACCAAAATCTGACCTCATTTGGTCCCTCAAATCCCCAAATTACTCTCTCAAGAACTCTTCCGTTTTTCCTCCAATTTTTCACCCCAATTCCCAATTTAGATGATAAAAATCAAGATACAGTCATGGAATTTGACTAAAATTAGATAGAAATCGCTTACCCCAATCAACTCTTTGAAAGCACCCTTCAAAATCACCCAATTTTGTGGTCTCTAGCTCAAAATATGAAAAATGGGTGCAAACCCTCGATTTTGAATATAACACTGCCTGCCAGATTTTCTTCATCGCGTTCACGGAATGAGCCTCGTGATTGCGTAGCACAAACAGTCAGCCCCACATTTTAACCCTATGCGGACGTGCCCAACTTCACATGGTCGTGGATCACTGCCTTTCAAGCCTACACAATCGTATATTTCCTCACACGATCGCGTAGAGCAATTATCTCACCTCTTCATCAGCTCGAATCCTCCTACATGAACGCGGCCTCAACATCGCGATTGCGATGCACAACTTAATTCACTTACGTGATCGTGTTCCATACATTGCGACCACGAAGAACAAAGATCACCTCTGTCCCACATAAGCCTACGCGATCGCATATAAGGAAACCAGAACGTTACACCAGCAATTATCAGCCAGAATACAAAGTCCAAAAGTGATCCATTAACCTGTCGAGACCTCAACCAAACATACCAACACATCCCATAACATCATTCAAACTTATTCGCACCTTCAAATCACTCAAAACAACATCAAAACACCAAATTACCCTCGGATTTAAGACTAAGAACTTCTAACCTTTCAAATTCCACAAATGACGGCGATACCTATCAAATCATCTCCGAATGATATGAAATTTTTCACACACTTCACAAATGACACTATGAACCTATTCGAACTTCCGAAATTCAATTCCGGCCCCGATACCTAATTCTCCACTGCCGATCAGAAATCACCAAATTTCTAATTTCGCCATTCAAGTCTAATTCTACCACGGACCTCCAAATTACATTCTGAACATGTTCCTAAGTCCAAAATCACCTAACGGAGCTATCCAACCATAAGAATCCCAATCCGAGATCATTTGCTCATAAGTCAACATCTGGTTGACTATTCGAACTTAACCTTCAAAATAGAGGCTAAGTGCCTCATTCCACTCCAAAAACCACTCCAGACTCGGACCAACCAATCTGATGCAACAAAATAAAACCGAATGACGCATAAAGAAGCAGAAATAGGGAAAATGAGGCTTTAACTCTCGGCGCGACCGGCCGGGTCGTTACGCAGGAATGCCAAGCGAGAAATCAAGTTGAAGAACATGTGAACATGATTGGATACAGAGTCTACCAATATGGTAATTCTCTAGCCCAAAAGCACCTTGGTTTCAAATGGAGCAGAAAATGCTCAGCATTTTCAGAAACCACCAACACAAGCACCACATGGATTTCAAGGACAAAACACGATGCAACAAAATTTTAGGACATATCAACCTAGACCACAACAACAGGAACCAACCTTGGAAGACTTGATGTACAAGTACATCAAAACAACTGATGAGAAGATGGAAAGTCAACATGCTGCTTTCAAGAACTTGGAAATTCAAGTAACTCAATTGGCCACTTTAATTTTAGGAAAGATCTAGGGACCATTGCCCGGCAATACGGAGAAAAATACAAAAGAATATGTCAAAATAATTTCCTTGTGGCCAGGTAAAAATCTTGATGATCCATACCCCGACAGAGAAGGTATGTTAAAGGAAGATCAAGCTCAGAATCAAAATGTTGATAATGGCAAGAAAAAAGCTGAATCTGAGACAAAGAAAATGAGTGCTCAAGAAAGTAACGAAAATGCCTGTGATGAGCCAATTCCTTTTCCACAGATATTTAGAAGGGAAAAACTTGATCAGAAATTTTCTAAATTTTTAGATATATTGAATTGTATATCAATATTCCTTTCACAGATGCTATGAAACAAATGTCATCATATGTCAAGTTTTTAAAAGAAATTCGTTCCAGCAAAAGAAAACATGAGGGAACTTTTGTGGTTAAGCTAACAGAATAATCCAGTGTAATTTTGCAAAACAAGCTTCCACAAAAACATGGAGATCCGGGTACCTTTACTATTCCTTGTATTGTAGGAGGAACTCATTTTTAAAAAGCTTTGTGCGATTCTGGAGCTTCAATCAATATGATGCCTTTCTCAATATTTCAAAAGTTGGAACATGGGGATATAAAAAATACAGTTGTTTCTTTGTAGTTAGCTGATCAAAGTACAAAAAAGGAAAAAGGAATCGTTCAAATGTTCTTGCTAGAGTTGATAAGTTTGTATTCCCAGTGCACTTTATAGTCATGGAAATGGAAGAAATATTGATGTACCTCTTTTTTTGGGTAGACTTTTTCTAGATATAGGAAGAGCCATAATAGATGTACATCAAGGACAATTGATCTTGGGAGTGGATGAGGAGAATGTAATATTTGATATGCAAAAGATGATAAGATATCCTGATGATGACTTATCCTCTTCTTGTTTTACCATTGACCATCTTAATGATCTTGCAGATGAATACAAAGATGATCAGTTCTTTTTAGATTCATTGCAAAGACGTTTAGCAAAATCTGGCACGACTAATGATGAGGATGCCACAATTAGAAATGAAGCTAAAACTTTAGAAAAGGAAGAAGAGGGAGAAGATACACCATCAGAAACAGTTCAATCAAAAACCGAACTTAAAGCACTACCCTCTAATTTGAAATATTTTTATCTTGAGAATAAATCTTTTCCAGTAATTATCCCGTCTTTGTTAACTAATGTATAGGAATTATAGTTGATCAAGGTACTGAAAGAACATAAAAAAGCTTTGGGTTGGAAAATTTTAGATATCAAAGGAATCTGCCCAGCCATATGCACACACAGGATTTTGATGGAAGAAAGCTACAATCCGATTGTTCAACCACAAACAAGGCTAAATCCAATAATATAAGAAGTTGTGAAAAGAGAAGTGGTAAAACTTTTGGCAGCTGGAATCATTTACCCAATCTCAAACAGTTCATGGGTGAGTCCAGTACATGTAGTGCCAGAAAAAGGAAGTATGACTATTGTAAAAAATAAAAATAATGAGCTCATACCTACCCAGACAGTCACAGGATGGAGAGTTTGTATTGATTATAGATGATTAAATGATACTATCAGAAAATATAACTTTTCTTTATCCTTCATTGATCAAATGTTTGAAAGGGTAGCGGGTCATGGTTTTTACTGTTTTCTTGATGGTTACTCTTGCTATAACCAAATTCCAATAGCCCCTGAAGATCAAGATAAAACAACATTCAGTTGTCATAATAGTATATATGCTTACCAAAGAATGCCTTTTGGGCTATGCAATGGTCCAACCACTTTTCAATGTTGCATGTCTGCCATTTTCTCAGATATAATAGAAAAATATTTAGAATTTTTTATGGATGATTTTACTCTATTTGAAAAAACTTTTGAAATTTTTTTGCATAACTTGACTCTTGTACTTGAAAGATGTGAAGAGGAAAATTTAATTTTGAATTGGGAAAAATATCATTTTACGGTTGAAAAAGGAATTGTTTTAGGGCACAAAATCACTTCCAAAGGAATAGAAGTAGATAGAGAAAAACTTGATTTAATTGCAGGATTGCCCCCTCCCATAACTGTGAAAGGCATCAGAAGTTTTTTGGGACATGCTGGTTTTTACAGGAGATTCATAAAATATTTTTCTGAAATTTCAAAACCTCTCACAAATCTTGTGATGAAAGATATGCAGTTTGAATTTTCTGAAAATTGCATAAAACTTTTGAATCTTTAAAGGAAAAGTTGACCAAAGCACCAGTTATTGTTTCTCCATATTGGAATTCACCATTTGAAGTTATGTGTTATGCAAGTGACACGATTGTTGGAGTTGTTTTAGGATAGCAAAAGGACAAGATCTTTCGTCCTATTTACTATGCCAGTAGAATTTTGAATGAAGCTCAATTAAACTATGCTACCACAGAAAAAGAACTACTGGCGGTAGTATTTGCCTTTGATAAATTTCATTCTTATATAATTGGAACAAAGGTCATTGTTCTTACTAATCATGCAGCATTAGAATATCCTTTAGCAAAAAAGTATACAAGGCCTAGACTGCTAAGATGGATACGTTTGTTGCAAGAATTTGATCTTGAAATAAAAGATAAGAAAGGAACGGAAAATTAAGTGTCAGGCCATTTATCTAGATTGGAAATACCACATGTTGAGACAGACGAGATCAGAGAATAATTTCCAGATGAACATATTTTTTCTATATTTTTAATTGCAAAACAGGCAACTTGGTTTACTGACATTTCTAATTACCTGGTAGGACATTGGATACCAAAGGAGTTTTCTCTGCATCAAAAAAGGAAACTAAGGAGCGATGCTAGACATTACTTCTGGGATAATACTTAATTGTTTAAATTTTGTGCAGATAATATTGTGAGAAGATGTGTTCCAGAAGCAGGTATGAAAGATATTTTGGGTCATTTCCATGATGGAGCAGTTGGTGGACACCACAGTTCCACCAGAACAACTTCCAAGATTTTAAACGAAGGATTCTATTGGCCTACTTTATTCAGTAATGCAAGATCATATGTGTTGACATGTGACAAATGCCAAAAGGCAGGTAATATGTCAAAAAGAGATGAAATGTCTTTCAATTCCATACTAATATGTGAAATTTTTGATGTTTGGGGTATAGATTTTATGGGTCTATTTCCTTCCTCACAGTCATGTCAATATATTTTCGTAGTTGTCGATTATGTCTCAAAATGGATAGAGGCATTTTTAACAGCGATGAATGATTCTAAGGTTGTGTGCAAATTCTTTAGAGAAATTTCTTAACTAGATTTGGGACTCCAAGAGTTATAATTAGTGACCAAGGCACACTTTATGAATAAATAATTTTCAATGTTGTTATCTGATATAACCAATGCCGGCAAAAATAGACTGTTACAAATTGATGAGCTAGATGAATTTAGGATAAATTCTTATGAAAATTCTCGTATGTATAAAGAGAAGGTGAAAGAGTGGCATGACAAAACTATTCTCCACAAACAATTCCAGATTGATGATCAAGTGCTTTTGTATAATAGTCGACTGCAACTATTTCCGAAAAAGTTTAAATCCTGTTGGACTTGCCCATTTATAATTACACATGTTACCCCTTATGGATCAATCGAAATTAAAACAATTAGTGGAGGGGAGAAATTCAAGGTAAATGGGCACAGGTTGTAGTTGTATTTTGGTGGACAGTACGAAAAGAAAGCTCTTGCGCTTGAAATATAGTGATGAAATAGGGAGCAAGAATAAATCGAGCTGCCGACGTTAAACTCAGAACTACTTTTTCACACCTGTGGCCACTGAGGGTGAAGTAGTGGAGCCTCATACACCTATTATAGATATGTTTAATCAGTTACTTAACCAATTCATCTGGTTAATATCCAAGTTATTTTATAACTAGAACTGAAATGAAGGCCTCTACAAAAATAGTGTCACCTGCACAGGAGTAAATCCGCAGTGATCGGTATGCCTAAGTAACTGGTTGGTTAAACATTTGGTCATAACTAATCTAATATTGGCACAGGTAATTTTCTTGTTTATATTTAAATTAGGACCACATAACTAGTAAGGTCAAAAAAATTTCCAATTTATTGTACATAGAATATGTGTAGTTACCATTTTTTTCAAGTTTTCTTCTCTGATTGTGTATTTGAAAGCCAAAAATATTTTTTTACTATATGTTTATGTAATGACCCGATCGGTCGTTTTGAGAATTTTATACTTCGCTCGGTTATTTGAGAGCATGAGTAGTCCCGTGTGATGTATTATTACTTATGTGAATCATCGATTTTGGTTTTCACATTATTCGGGATTGATATGGAGGAATGATATTCAGCTAGGAGCTTTAAATATGAAAGGTTTGACAAAGTTTTGACTAATGAGTAATCGATCTCGGATTTGGATCTTTATGGTTTGATTAGCTCTGTTTGGTGATGTTGGACTTAGGAGCATGTCCAAAATGTAATATGGAGGTCCGCGGGAGAATTAGGCTTGAATTGGCGAAATTAGAAATTTTGTGAGTTCCGATCGGCACTGGAAAATTTGAAATCGGAGTCGGAATGGAATTCCGAGAGTTGGAGTAGGTTCGTGGTGTCATTTTGTGACGTCTGCAAAATTTGAGTTCATTCGGACGAGGTTTGATAGGATTCGACATCAGTTGTGAAAGTTTGAGGTTTCAAGTCCATTAAGTTTGAATTGGTGTACCATTCATGTTTGTTGTTATTGTTTTATGTGATTCGAGAGCTCAATGAGTTGGTATGGTATTTTAGGACTTGATGGTACCTTTGGTTGAGGTTCCACAGGCCCCGGGTGTATTTCAGGTGAGTTTTGAGTGTTTTCGGGCATTTCCTTGACTCTAGCATGGTTCTGGTGCTTTGGAAACGAGGACCTCGACAAAATTTCACAGATCACGGTGGAGGGGTTGTGAACCGCATAATTTTGGTCGCGGCCGCGCTCCAAGGAACATCTGGAGATTCGTCGGTCCGACTTCGGAAGCCTATATCTTTTGATCTACAAGAAATTTTGAGATGATTCAAAAATGAATGTTGTATCACTTAGTGTCTAATTTCCGTAAAGGTAAAGAATTCATCATTTAAACATTCTTAGGGAAATTTGTGGCCAAAATACTAAACTCTGATAGTGCCGCCACCAAAAGTGCGGTCGCACCACTTTTTCGCGACCGTGGGGGCTTGGATTTTCACGGCCGCGCTTGGATTTTCATGGAATGCATAGTGGACATCAGAGGGTGCACTACATAAACGGGGTTTAGGGCATTATTTCACATTTTGGACCTAGGAAGCTCGGTTTGTGGCGATTTTTCGTGGGTTTTGTAAGAAATTCATCGGGGTAAGGGATTCTAACTCGGATTTGGTTAATAAACATGAATATATCAATGATTTCATCATTTGATTAGTATTTTGAGGTGGAAATTTGGGGGAGATTGTAGAAACTTCATAAAATGAATTTTTTCGATTTGAATGTCGATTCGAAGTCGGATTTGAGTGAAACTAGCATGGTTGGACTCGTGAGTGAATAGGTTGTTTGTAATTTGTGACTTTTACCCGATTCTAAGTCATGGGCCTGGGGGGATGGGTTTGAGCCTATTTCGGGTTAGGGTCCAACTTGATAGTTTTTCTTGTGGAATTCATTCCTTTAGAAAAATTGATGGTATTGTACTGGTTGTGAATAGGTTCGGAGCATTTGGAGGGCGAATCGAGAGGCAAGAGCACGTGGGTTAGAAATTTGACCGGTTTGAGGTAAGTAACGACTATCAATCTAGTCTTGAGGGTATGAAACCCCTGATTTCGTATCTTTTTACTATTCTGAGGTGATGCACATGCTAGGTGACGGGCATGTGGGCGTGCACTATTGGGGATTGTGACTTGGTCCGTCCCATAACAAATGTAGAGTTGCGTATTTTGTTGAAATTGTATAATATCTATGTGTTTTAGAAATAATTCCTTTAACTTGGGTTAAAAGCCATGTTTGGGCCTTGTGCCAGTACTGCTTGGACCCTCAGGGGCTTTTCTTACTATCCTCCCACTGTTTTCGATTTGAAATCCATACTCAGTCATGATTATACCTGTTTACTGCATTATTCAGTTTTATTACTATGTTTTCTTGCATATAAATGTTGTTTCGGGTTGAGTTCCCTGTTTTTGCTGAAATGCCCGAGTGGCTTAAGAGGTTTATGACTGAGTGAGGCTGAGGGCCTAATTTGTGAGGATGCGATATGGGATTGGGCTCCACGTCGCAGCATGTTTGATATAGGCCGAGGGTATGAGTGATTTATGCCACGATTTGGCTTGATATAGCGTTCGGGCTGAAGGATCCCCTCCGGAGTCTGTACACACCCCCAGTTAGCGCAAGTACCTACTTAGTGCGAGTGTCGAGTGATGAGTTATTGGGAGGCATAATCGATGGTGAGGTATGCCCGAGGGGCTGTTACAAGTTATTGTGAGGTATGCCCGAGCGGTTGCTTATGAGTGACTAGTAGGATTTGCCCGGGGGGCTGTATATGAGTGATGTTTTTCCTGAGGGGTAGTTTATGATTCCATTACATCACTCTCTTTTTCATTGATCCTCTATTAAAACTATTGAAAAATAACTATAAATGTTTTTTCACCGAAACTGGATTTTTTACGAGATGATTTGACTCAATACCGATTTAAGCATGTCGTTTCACTGAGATTTCATACTGTGATCTTTATGTGTTTTTACTGCTTGTCACTACTACTCATCCTTTATTTATGGTTGTTACTTACTGAGTTGGCGTACTCATGTTACTCCCTGTACCTTGTGTGCAGATTCAGGTATTTTCTAGACATGGTTGAGGTTGTTGAATATTTCTTGCACATATTCTCGGAGTTAGTAAGGTAGCTGCATGGCGATCGCAGCCCTACTTTCCTCCTCCTTTATGTTCCCTTAGTTGTACTTGATTAACCCTAGACTATGTTAGTCTTCATGTTTACAGACAGTGTTATTAGTTTGCTCATGACCAGTGACACCCGATGTCGGGCCTTTATTTCCGTACTTTTCCTTGTTATAAATTTCTGATGAAAGATTTATCGTTAAATAGCTTGGAAGTAAACTTTTTTGAAAATAAATATAGTGTTGATTTGGGTAGTGAGTCAGCTGGCCTAGTACCACAATAGGCGCCATTACGACTTGGTTGTTTGGGTCGTGACAAGTTGGTATCAGAGCCTAGATGAGATAGGTCACACGAGTCAAGAGCAGGTTTAGTGGAGTCTTGCGGATCGGTACGGAGACGTCTATACTTATCTTCAAGAGGCTGCGGAGCCCTTAGAAAAAATCTCACATTCTTGAATCCTTGTCATGCAAATCCATTGATTCAGCTTGAAGCGTAACTCTTTGAATTCCTTACATGTATTCGAATGCGCACGTGAGCGCTCTGTCACGCCCCGAGCCTAGGGGTGAGACCGGCACTCGGTGCCTCATCTATCCTTGCATACCAACTTATGACTCAGGAATTCTGGACATATAATATCATATTTTGGCCAAGGGCCACATTGCAAGACAATTTGCGAAGCAAAATATAAAACTTAATAGAAACTAACGCTGACTAAATGTCAACATAAAGCTGGGCCGGCAAGGCCGTCATAACTACGATAACTGACAAGCCAACAAAATATACGTACAGGGCCTACAAGCCCAACATACTGCCGTAACAAACAGGAAGTGTCTACAAGCCTCTACTGATGGATGTACTGTGATCGGAACAGGGCCCCGACCTACCCATAACCTATCTACATACATACAAAAGATGTACACAAAACTTCTAGACCCGGCAACTCCGAAGGAGGGAGAGCTTACCGATAAATCTAAACTCGGGCAACACCTACTAAGGAGGTCTACCCGTCTGTCTATCTGAACCTACACGCCTGAAATGCAGCCCCCGAAAAAGGGACGTCAGTACGAAATAATGTACCGAGTATATAAGGCAATATATAGAAATCTGAAACTGAACTAATAATCTGAACATATTCTTACCTGTTGATACTGACTCAACTCTCTCAATATAGTAAGTAAAATAGTTGTCCGGCCCTATAAGGCTCGGTATATATATATATATATATATATAACTGCTCTGCCGTAGTAGGCTTGCTCATAGCTGCTCGACCATACTAGACTCTGTATCTCGACCAACTGGGCTCGCTCATAGGCGCTCGGCCACAGTAGGCTCAGTATATAACTTACCATCTAATCAGAGAGGTTTCCCAATAGGGGCTAGCCCATCGATTATAGCTCGATGGTAATGAAAATACTTTAATACTGTACATAGAGACTCCCTGCTCTCTTGACTGGAAGAAGGAAATACTCAATTGAATATGATTACCGATAAGCAAAATACTGTAACTTACAAAACTAGAAAAATATACGTAAATTCCGAGATATGAATTTGTATTTATGCCTCGTTATCAAACTCGTGTAATTACAAGATCATGCTAAAATGAAAGAAGGGCTTAGCTTTAACATACCTGGAGTAGGAAAAAATTTTGTATGATGTTCTTGGAAAAGGTTGCACCGTACTACTTTAGAACCACAAATTTTTATGTTGCCAAATCTGGTTTGAATCGTTCGGTTGCAAGAAGAATTGATAATGTTTCTCTCTTCTGATTGTAATGTCCATTATTGAAATATTAGCAAAGAGTTTTGCAAGAATTGCTAACGTTTTCCTCTTCTGATAATGTCTTAGTATTGAAATATTAGGAATGAGTTTTGCAAGAATTGTAGTATGGTTTGTTTTGGATGTCTTAAAGTTTGAGGTGTCTTTTAATTAATGTATCAAGATGACACCTAATCTAATGTGACCATGAGTCATTTATTTTCTAGTGGCTTGCTGCCACGTGGGGGTGGGTTGGGTTTTTTTTTAATCTTTATCAACTTATTAGGTAATTAGGTAATGGTCCTTTACCCGATAATTAACCAATTACCCACATAATTATTAATTATCTCAAATTACCTAAAATTCTACTTATTTTAAATACACTTTATACATCTTACTATCACGGTCATATGGTACCTTGTATGGTACTAGTCTATAAATATCGGGTATTATCGCTTGGCCCGTATTTTATCCCAAATCGACAACCTTCAGTGAAACTCATTTTCTTTAATTCATGTACCCTTTCCTTCACGGCACTTACTTATTTCTTGTTATAGACAGCATAAAATTGCTAACCTCTAGATAATCTCATCCCCGAGTCTACGTCAATTAACTGAAGACAAAACTTTAACATATGAAAAACGCGAGATGTAACATCCTTCCCACCATATAAACATTTTTCCTCGAATGTCTACTCTTAGATACTTTGGAAAATTTTTTGTCGTAGTCTCTTCCGTACACTAGACTAAAACTAACCTATACGCAGCAAGAAAACATGATATATATGCCACACATGGCCAGTGTCTATAAATAGCAACACTTAGCTTCACACAATTGTCCATTATAAATTGTGAGAGTAAAAAATGAAAGCTTACCTGATGACCTACTGGCCTGAATAGAGCTGTGCTGAGGTATCCCACCTCACGCCATATTTTCAGTTTGAAATAGGTGGGGGTATTTAGACTCCATTTCTTCCTCTGCTCCCCACGTTATCTCTTCAACCTTCTTGCTTCTCCATAAAACCTTCACATATGCTATCTTCTTATTTCGTAGATTGTGGATTTGTGGATCTAGGATGGCAACCGATATTTCCTCGTATGACAAGTCCTATGTAATCTGCACATCATCCGTGGGCACCACTCAGGTAAAATTGCCAATGCACTTCCGTAAAATAGATACGTGAAATACCATATGGACAGACTCCAATTCCGAGGGCAATTCTAACTCATAATCTAACTCTCCAATGATCCTATATGGCCCAATATATTGTGGACTAAGTTTTCTTTTCTTTCCAAACCTCATCACAGACTTCATAGGTGAAACCTTTAAGAATACCATGTCATTAATCCCGAACTCTAAATCTCGTCGCCGGACGTTAGAATATCACTTGTGACGACTCTGAGCTGTCAACAGTCGCTCCCGGATAAGCTTTACGTTTTCTATGGCCTACTGAACCAGGTTTGGCCCATGTAACCCAGGTTCTCCAACATCAAACCACCCTATAGGAGATCTGCACTTATGCCCATACAAAGTCTCGTATGTATCCATCTGGATACTGGAGTGGTAACTGTTATTATATGCAAACTCGATAAGAGATAGATGTTCATCCCAACTTCTTTAAAAATCCAGCACACATGCTCGAAACATATCCTCGAGCGTCTGAATTATGCGCTCGACCTGTCCATCAGTTTGTGGATGAAAAGTTGTGCTGTAAACTGGGACCCACGGCCAGGTATAATGGATATTGGCACTCCATGTAGTCGCACTATCTCTTTCATATATAACTTTGCATAATCTTCTACTATATATGTAGATCTGACCAGTAGGAAATGAGCTGATTTCATGAGCCTATCGACTATCACCCCTATGGAATCGAACTTACGATGAGAACGAGGTAAACCCGTGATGAAGTCCATGTTTATCGCCTCCCATTTCCATGTCGGGATCTCTATAGTCTACATTAGCCCTCTGGGCTTCTAGTGCTCTATCTTCACCTGCTGGCAACTAGGACACTAAGTGACATACTCATTGTTGGTTGATTTCCCAATGCACACGCAAGTGTACGTGGCCGACAAGTAATATAGGAATTGA
>ML340875.1:0-17524 GCA_005239505.1 Nicotiana paniculata | reverse complement strand
GTGATGGACCAGGTCTAACTACCCCAAGCAACACGACAGGGGGAACTCAACATGTGAACCTTGTCCCTGATCTTGTTCCACAACAACAGAAAACCATGGAACTATCCAGAAGTGAACAATTGGTTCTCAAACCACAGAGATATCAGAGTTCTCACCCTCTTGAGAACATCAAAACAGATCTAACATCTGGAATCAAAACAAGATCCTCCTTGAAAAATCTGTGTGCGTTTGATGCCTTTCTATCCTTGATNAGGAACAAGCTTGATGAGGATGGAATTGTTACAAGAAACAAGGCTAGACTGGTTGTTCAAGGATACAGTCAAGAAGAGGGAATTGAATATGATGAGACCTCTGCTCCTGTGGAAAGACTAGAGGCAATCAGACTTCTTATAGCATTTGCTGCACACATGGAATTCACTCTCCATCAGATGGATGTTAAGAGTGCCTTCCTCAATGTCTTTCTAAAGGAAGATATATTTGTCAGACAGCCTCCAAGTTTTGAAAGCAAGGAGTCACCTGACCATGTATACAAACTTGACAAGGCTCTTTATGGTCTCAAACAAGCACCAAGAGCATGTTATGAACATCAATCAAAATTCCTACTAGAACATGGATACAAACGAGGTAAAACTGACAGCACCTTGTTCTTAAAGGAAAAAGGTAAATAACTCCTGGTTGTGTAAATATATGTGGATGATATCATATTTGGGGCGAATTCTAAAAAATTGAGTAAGGAGTTTGCTATACTTATGGGGAGTGAATTTGAGATGAGTATGATGGGTGAGCTAAACTTCTCCTTAGGCTTGCAAATCAAGCAAAATTCAAATGGAACGATGATCCATCAACAAAAGTATGTGAAGGAATTGCGCAAGAAATTTAAAATGGAAGACTTAAAGGAAATAGAAACCCCCATAGCCATAACTACAAAATTAGATGTGGATGAACCTGGTTCATCCGTTTATCAGAAGCTATACAGAGGGATGATTGGGTCTCTATTATATCTCACTTCCAGCAGACCTAATATTGTGTTCAGTGTAGGACTGTGTGCTAGGTTTCAGGCAAATCCAAAGGAGTCCCACATACCTGCAGTGAAGAGAATTTTGAGATATCTGAAAGGCACCACTGATTTGTGCCTTTGGTATCCTAAAGGTAGTAATTTGACCTTGTAGGATATGTTGATGATGATTATGCAGGTTTCCTGGTTGATAGGAAAAGTACTTCAGGCATGGCTCACTTTATGGGCACCTGCCTTGTGTCTTGGGCCACCAAGAAACAAAATTCAGTAGCCTTGTCTACTGCTGAGGCTAAATATGTGGCTGCAGCCTCATGCTGTGCTCAGTTGCTATGGATCAAGCAACAACTCATGGACTTTGGTATAGAGGTTGGATGCATTCCTATTTTCTGTGACAACACTAGTGCAATAAGTATGACGAAGAACCCGGTTCATCATAAAAGAATTAAGCACATAGATGTTAGACACCATTTCCTAAGGGATAACTATGAAAAAGGAATGATCTCAATCGAATTTTGTGCACTGACAAACAAATTGCAGATATCTTTACTAAAGCACTAAGTAGGGAGCATTTTGAGAGAAACCGGCTTGAATTAGGGATGATTAAGATCACTTAATTGAAATTTTTTTTGGCTAGAAACACTAACATAGATAATCGACCAAACTAATCATTGCTCAGCATCATGACTTTACTGTCATACTATCTTACCATGTATTAATATGATTCTCTGGTTGCTAATGATGTTTCTCTATCTTTGTAAATTAAGGCAAATTAAAGACTTTAACACGATGAACCTGGTTCATCCCTGCTGGTTCATCTGATTGACAAGGTACGTGCTTATCTCCATACAATTATTGAATTAATTACAGTCACACATGAGCAGGATTCTATCTATATTTGGTTCATTTCAAATTCTTTGTACTTATATCTAAATGAACCCATTCCAAGAAGTCCCATCGGTACTCAATTAGCCTAGAGGTAGGGAACTCTTAACTGTCTAATCAATGATACTCCTATATCTATTAGACTCCCACTTGAGTAAATTTTCTGCCCGTTTTATAATTAATAGCCACATCTTATAAAAGGGCCATCATTACCTCCCTTCTTAATAACATAATAAGTCGAACCAAGATCATTATTCTTCTAACCAAAACTGATCATCTCTTTACTTCCAAAAATACATAACAATGTCTTCACCACCCCCTGCTTCATCTTCTTACACAAACTCTAATCATGAGGAAGAAAATTCCAGTCCTAATTCTACTTCAGTTTACAGTTCAGATTCACTAAACAGATCTTCATCTCCCCAAAACCCTCCAGTTCTTGAACCCACTCCTGAACCCATACCTAACCCTCCAGCTCCCAGGGCACGAAGAGTAAAAGGTTTGGCCAGAAAATCAGTTGCTTCTAGCTCTCGTGCAAAATTCTTGGAGGAAATTCTTAAAGCCAGCGAGGTTCATATGTCTGAATATTCAAGTGAATCCTTCAAATCCACTAATGAGGATGAAGCACCAGGTTCATCCAGTTCTGAGCAAGGTAATCTGAAATTGCTACTACTAAAAACAGATTTGTGTTGGTTGGGTCAGTTGTTGATCTAGAAGTGCCAGATAGGCAAAGAAAACTAGGAAAAAATCTTGAGAGAGAGGGAGAAGGAGGTTTTGTAAGGGGATCTGGGGAGAATGGTGCCACGTTGACTATTTGTGGCCCCACTCCTGTGATAAATGAAAAAGAAGTCACAGATTTAGGGGGAAGTATTGTTGGGGAAGTAGCAGCGGGTTTAGAGAGCCTACAAAAATCAACAGATGAACCTGGTTCATCTGTCGAGGAGACTTTGGCTGAGATATTGAAGAAATTGGGGGAGTCCTACAATCCCAAGAGGAAAAGAACTTCAAAATCAAATAAAGGTTCTACCCCAAAGAAAAGAAAAGTTTCAATATCTGCTGATGTTTTTGCCACAAAGGTTCGTGCTACAAGAAGTATCGTTCGACAAGGAGAAGAAGAGTTAGAAAGGGCTCTGAGAGAGAGCAAGAAAAAGAAAGCTTCCAAGGGAAAGGCAGAGTTAGAAGAGCCTATTGAGGCTGCTGATGTTGATGAGACGATGGACCTGGTTCATCATGAGGAGCAGAAAACTCCAGTTGGGGTTGAGACACCCAAGCCCAAGAAGGCTAAGGCTTCTTCAAAGAAGTCAGCTTCTGTGTCTGCCACACCCTCAAGCACAACTAAAAAGACCAGGTCCAAGTCCAAGAAAGTGAAAATTGTTGAAGAAAAAAGTTGATGGAGTGGAGGAGAAGAGGAAATATCTGGTGAGCAATTTGACAAACTCACCATGTTTGGCAAGCGTACTATTCTTAAAAGAAAGTTGGTGAGATATCTGGAAGAATCAGGAATGATCTTTTTGTTGAATTCACTGGATGTGCAGGGATGGAAGGACTTGGTCATTCAATTGGAAGAAAGGATGGCAAGGAATGAACTAGTGGAGTTTATGACCAATGCAAGTGTGAAGGATGGCAGGGTAATCTCCACAGTCAAAGGGATGCAGATCACATTTGATGCAAAGGAGATAGGAGAGATTCTCAATATCCCTGCTGAGGGATATGACGATTATACTAGGCAGAGATGGCCCAGTCTCGATGGAATGGCCTCAGCTATCAACATCACCAGATTCTTTTGTGAAATGAGAAGGAACTTAAGCCAAGGCCAGTGTTCAAAAGTGAAATGCAGCCCCAGAACAAGCTACTCTTTGAATTTGTGATTAAGTTTCTGCTGCCAAGAAAGGAGCGTAGACACATCGCCAGTTACATGGACTTAACATTTATGGAGTGCCTGTACAGGGGAACGCAGATTAATTGGCCAGCTTTCATCATCCAGCTCTTGGACAGAGTTGTAAATGGAACCAAATCACACGCTATTCCTTATGGATTTATTCTGACAGTTGTGCTTGCCCACTTTGCGGTTCCTGTGAAGAAAGCTGAGATGGCTACTGCTAAGGATTATTTTGGGAAGAACACTTTGCTGACATGTGATTATATTGTCAATGTTCCTAAGGATGAACCTGGTTCATCTAGGAAGCATCCAGTCAATAGCAAAGTCAGGTCATTGGTGCAGGACGGAGAGATAAAGGATGCGAAGATCCTTCGATTGAATTCTCGCCTTCATGAGGTTAAAGCTGAGCGGGATGCTCTCAGATCTGAACTATCCAAGGAGAAGGAGAAAAATTAAGGTATTCTTCTACAAATGCTTTCTCTCCTTCAAGCAAAGACCCCAACCTCATCTGCCCCTTCCCAACCTTAGGAATTCCAGAGCTACCAAAACCCCTCTTTGCCCAGTTGTTCTGTTTCTGTTTTTGTTATTTTTGCTCATGGTAGTGACTGCTTTAGTTTTTTTTGTATGGTTCTTGACTTGCGTACTAATCAATGAATTCTGCTGTTTTTGTTATTGACTTGTCTCAGTTTCTTAGATAGCTTACATTTATTGGTTTCTTTTGATGATTAATCATGTTTGCACATGCATTTGCCTCAATGGCATGAGTAATTGTTAACAACTCTGGTAAGCTTATCATTTTGCAACTTTTCGATGATTTCAAAAGGGGGAAGATATGATATGTGCTTTTTAAATTTCAAAAGTTGTGATATTTATAACCTAATGAACTTGGTTTCTCCATGATAAATGCTTAAAACCATACAAAGTGTTTGAAGTTTATACAGGGTTGAGCATAGAGTTTGTCATCATCAAAAAGGGGGACTTTGTTGACCTAAGTCACTGCATGGCGTCGAAGATTGACAAATTCCTACCCAGTTGAACCAGGTCCATCAGGGTAAACATCTCGAACGAACCAATAGGCACAAGAATCTTATATGCACATGAGATAAACATGGTCTGTGAATTATCCATGAACTAAGAGGTTGTCTCCTAATGCGAAAAGGTTGCAAATTGATAAGGGGTTATAATTCAAGTTCAGGAAGGACAGAAATAAAGGAAGGAAGTTGAGATAAACACAAACTCTTCCACCAAGGAAGAGTTGCACTAGAACTAAACAAGAACATCTTAACTTCTGTCCCTATATAATATTGAAGTATTCCTACTGAAGAATCATTCGCACAGAGAAAAAATTGAAGCAAGAACTGAAAGAAACATTACCAGAGAAATTTTCACAATCATTGTGCGATACAAAGGCTACTGACCAGCTAGAAGAACCATTTCCATTAGTTTGTCTTTCGAGTCTAGTTTGTTGTAGTAGGTGATTTAATATTGTATCTTTCAGCTTTATTAGAAGCAATTGTAATAGGTACACATTGCTCAAGTTAGAGTTAACTTGAAGCTTGTCCCAATTAGCAAGGGGTTAGTTTGTTACAAAGGGATTAGAGTTAGTCCTAGGTTTACAAAAGAGTTTATTTTGTAAATGATGTTTGGCTCAGAGTTGTAGTGAAGAGTTTGGGAAAATCCTACTGAGGAGTAGGTCGTGGGTTTTTCACCTTTTGAGCCGGGTGTTTTCCACGTAAAAATCTCTGTGTTTTTACTTTACTGCATTTATTATTCCGCACTAGTAGAAGTTGGAACACCAAGAAGAACCAGGTTCTTTTGAGACAGCACTCGAAAATTGGACACCACACAAATCACCCCTCATCTTGTGTGGTATTGACGTATAAAACATCAGTTGTCCTTAAAGGTCAAGTTTGACTTCGGCCAAAATTTTTAGTAAACGACCCCAGAATAGAGATTCGAAGATTTCGGTAGGTTCGTATGATGATTTCGGACTTGAGCATGTGTTCGTAACGGGTTTTGGATGACCCAGGAGCGTTCCAACGCCAAATGGTGAAATAAGAATGTCCTTAAAGTTCAAATTGAGGTTTGGAACGTGTTTTAGTGCTATCGATATCCCAACAGAATTCCAAGACCGAGAATAGTTTCGTTATGTCATTTATGACTTGCTTGAAAAATTTGGTATCATTCCGAGTAGTATAGATAGGTTGGACGCATTGTTATCGAATTCAAAGAACTTGAAGTTCTTAAGTTTGATCCAATAGATTTTGTGCTGTGATTATTAGATTTAGCGCTATTTCGGACGTTACGAAGGCTTGAGCAAGTCTGTATTATGATTTAGGACTTGTTGGTATATTTGGACGAGGTCTCAAGTGGGCTCATATGCCATTCGGGCATTGAGCGAGGCAAAAACCAGCCTAAAATGACTGCTGGTGCACCAGGTCTGGTGCGACTACACTTGCGGAGGTCCAGTCGTAGGTGCGAGATTGCTCCTGTGGTCCTAGTCACGCAGGTGCGACTCTTGAGGGAGTTGACGATTTCCACAGGTGCGGGCCCCTTTCCGCAGAAGCGGAGCCACAGGTGCAGACTTCCCACCGCAGGTGCGAAACCAGGCCCCTTCCCCTTATCCGCAGGTGCGAGAATTTCCTCGCAGATGTGAGACCGCAGTTGCGGTCCTTGAGCCGCAGGTGCGAAAAGCCTGTAGGCAGTGAACTTCATTTTAAACACGAACTTAGCCATTTTTGAACACTTCTTCTTCATTCTTGGGCGATTCTGAGAGCATGCAAGGAGCGTATTCGACCTAGCTACTGTGAGGTAAGTGATTCCTACTATGAATTTAGCTTATTACTTGAATTGTTAGATAGATTAACACCACAATTAGTTGAAACCATGGGTTAGAGTAAAAACCTAGGTTTTTGACAAAAAGGAAAATGACCAAGAAATTTGTTGAGGAATAAAACAAAAACTGTATAATATTGATCCTTAGGCCATGGGTGATAGTTTCCTTCAAAAAATTTCGGAATCCGAGCATGTGGGTTTGGGGGTATATTTTGGGATTTTGCAATTTAGGTTGAAACAATCATTTAAATATGGAAATTTCATACTTTTGAGTATAGATTGATTTATTTATGCAATATTTGACTAGTTTCGAGTCCTTGGGCGACGAATTTGGAGTTTCGGGCGCATTCTTGACTTGGGAAGTAGACTTGACACGAGGTAAGTCTCCTTTCTAACCTTGTAAGAGGGAATTTTCCCCATAGGTGAATTAAATGATTATGTGTCATTGTTGTGGGGGACTACGTACGTGCGAGGTGACGAGAGCCCGTGCGTAGTGACTATTATTTTTATGTCTGGTTAGTTAGGCCCACACCATGCCATGTGAATTCCATTAACTTGATTTATATGCCTTGTAACTTCATTGTATGCAACTTTGTTTTTAAGAAAACCGAGAATTTGATGTTTTAAAGGAATTTTTATTTGAGAAGAATTGAAAGAAAGGTGTTGTGTTTTCATGCGACCGCTTCGCAATTTATATCCTGCGAGCGGAGTGATTCTTTCCCCTACTCTCATGGGAGCGGGACGTATGCCACGACAGGTTGATAGATGCATCTATGGTTCGGGCCGTTCGACCCTTCGGCAGTGCACAGTTATTATTATTATGTTGGCCCAAGCCGGATGTCCTTATTCCACTATGCGCATGTTATTTGCCAGATATTGTTTATGACTGTTGAGCTGTGAATTATCCTAGAGGATCTAACTGAAAATTTGTAAATTGATGCTTCACTACATATTTGGATTTTATTACGATTCGCTATTTGTTTTCTAACTATCCATGCTTAATTGTTGTCCTTTTTTAAATTATCACCTAAATACACTGTTTGGACCCTGGTAAGTGTCAAGTCGACCTCTCGTCACGACTTCTTCGAGATTAGGCAGGATACTTACTGGGTAAATATTGTTTATGTACTCATGATACGCTCTGTACTTAATTGTACAGGTTCTGAGGCAGGTGCATCGGGGTTCCAGTCCGGAGCTCGTTCCTAAGTATTACTGGTCGAGGCTTCACGGTGAGCTGCTCTTCTTGGCGATTTCCAGCAGCACTCTGGAGCTATTCTTTTGTTATTTCTGTCTATACTTACTCAGACAGTAGGACATACTTTCATTTTTTTTTATATTATTCTATTAGATGCCTGTAGACTTGTGACACTAGGTCCTGGCACACACATGCTAGTAGACTTTGTTTTGGGATGTAATCGTAAATTATGACTTCATGATTATTTATTTTGCATAAAAAATTGCCTAAGTTATCCGTTTCTACTTAATGTCTCAAAACTAAGTTAAGCAAGTGTTGAAAAATATTTTTGGCAAACTACCTGAAATCACTAGTAGATAATGATTGGCTTGCCTGACGGCGGTGTTGGGCGCCATCGCGACCTGAAACAGGATTTGGGTTGTGACAATTGGAGTATTGCAACTTTGGTATCCGAAACCATTAAATACAATGCCAATAACACTAATAGAACTTGAAAATCGAGCAAGCAATTAATGCTTCTATAATGTATACACAACTATTGGGAAGAACAACAATAGTTAACCCTACAACTTCTACTGGGAAGAAGAAAGGTCGCAGTTAATGCAATACGTGTATCAATACCTAGGGTAGGGTTAAAGGTAGGGGTTGAAGATATGGTTACAAATTGGTTGCAGTTGGATGTTGGTTATATTTTAGGAAAAGAAATGGTTGGATGTAAGGGTTGAAGGTAGGGATATCAAGATAGGGGTTGAAGGCAGGGTTTTAATTTGCAAACTGGATTTTTTTTGTTTTTAGTAATGTCAAGATGTGAGTATTTTAGTTCTTAGTTTGTACTGATTTTAATGTTGTCAGATCTTTCACTTCTGTGCTAGTTTCAACTAATCATATTTTCTTAGTCTAGTCCTTTAAATTCAAAGTAAGTAACAATAAAATAAAGCATTTAACAACTACAATTATAATACCACACGTTTAAACTCATTACAAAACAAAGTCAGTAAATTCAAAACAAATCTATCTCAAATCAAATTAAATAAGTTCCAAACTTTAATCATCTAAAACTAAATGGTCAAGTCTTCTACTTCCCAGTCTGCTTCAATGTTTAGATCAGACAAGCTACTCTGTGGTGGTACTGTTGCATCATCTTGCTGTAATTAGAGTAAAGAAGACTAATAAGCAATGTATTTACCTAAAAAAATAATTAATCAAATTTGTTATTCTTTACCTCAATTCCTGCCGCTAGCCGAGGAATTCGACCACTTCAACCACCACCTCTACCACAACCTCTACCACGGCCTCTACCACTACTTCTACCACAACCTCTAACACCACCCCTGCCACTACTGCCACAACCCAAATTTCCACCGTCGGGCCCGTGATGGCACTTAAACCCGCACTTGCTAGGCAAGCCAACATTTGAGGTTTACAACATAGAAATCTTAAAATTTACGGAGATCCACTACAAATCAACACATAATGCTTTAATAAGGAAACGAAATTTCATAATAACACCGTCCATACGACATCTATATGTCTAACCACCGATGATCTGGAGTCACAACTCACGGACTACTAGGAATTTACTATAAATATTTGGCTGAAAGAAAAATGTATAATTGTTTGTGAACTAAAGGAAACAGTAATAAGCATATAGGAGGGGACTCGGTAATCTGCGAACGTTGGCAGATTTACCTCGGGTCTCCTGCGTAGAAGTCAGCTATGATCTTAGAATCAGCTAGGACCGATACCTGGATCTACACAGAAAGTGCAGAGTGCAGTATCAGTACAACCGACCCCATGTAATGGAAAGTGTCGAGCCTAACCTCCGCGAAGTAGTGACGAGGCTAGGACAAGACACACACATATAATCTTAACAGTATAATCATGCTAAAGGTAACAACAATAATAAATAAATAAAGCAGAAATAATGGGGAGGGGACATACAAGGGGGGATTTCAATGTAAGGAGTGAGAAACAATAATAATAAAGAATTAAACAATAATCCTTAAGCGAATTAGGCAAGTAAAACATCAAAGAAAAATTGCACGACATCACCCTTCGTGCTTTTACTATCAACCTCACCATAAAAAAATAGAACGGCACCACATCACCCTTAGTGCATTAAACCTCTCATAATATAACATGGCATCACTCTTCGTGCTTTATCACTCACAATTCATGGCACGACATCACCCTTCGTGCATTAACACTCACAAAATATGGCACGGCATCACCCTTCGTGCTTTACACTCCTCTTCACCAATCAAAGAATCAATAACAGATAGATGGAAATATCACAAAGAAACCAGTATTTCATCAATGCTTAATATCACAATATAAACCTCCACCTTGAACCAATATTTAAAAATTACCAAACCTCGGTGAAATCGGATATAAGTCACCCAACATTTACAAATGACAACGCTAAGCATGGATAATATGATTAAAGACTACAACTTTTACAAGAATAGAATTCACTCGCATGCTATGACTCGACAACAAGACATAGTTGCTCGTCACCTCACATATACATCGTATTCAGCAACCAAACACGTAGAAAATAAGCACACGATTACCTATTCCCTCAAGCCAAAGTTAGACACGACACTTACCTCGATCCGCAGGCCACTCACTACTCAAGTACTACTTTTCCTCTAGAATTCACCTCCAACATACTAGTATCTAGTCATAATTAGTGTAATACCATCAATTGTCGCTAAAGGAATCAACTTAAATGAATAAATTACAGATTTCTGAATTTTCCCAAAAAGTCAAAAACAGACCCCGAGCCCGCTTGGTCAAAACTCGAAGTTCGGACCAAAATTCGTTCACACATTCACCCCCGAGCCCGTATATGTAATTAGTTTTGAAATCCGACCCCAAATTGAGGTTCAATTTCCAATTTTTCAAAAATCCCTAATTCTACCCAAACCCCCAATTTCTACCATGAAATTCCTAGATTCTAGGTTGAATTCTTGTAAAAAGAAGTAAAAGATTGAAAGAAACAAGTTAAGGAACACTTACATACGATTTGGGGAAGAAAATGCCTTTGAGAAATCGCCCTAAGTCTCCTACCCTTTTGAAAATAAGAATAAAATGGCTGGAGTTTGAAATAAATGAACTCACTGCCCGACCTTCGTACATCGGTGCTTGGGTCGCATATGTGCATCCGCACGTGCGGATAGGGTGTCTGCTTCCGCGGAAAGGAGCTGGGCCACTTGGGTCGCACCTGCGAACGGGCTTCCGCTCCTGCGGTACGGACACACCAGATCTGGTGCATCGGCAGCCTTTGTTGAGTTTTAACTCAACTGGTGCATCGACCGAATGGCACCCGAGCCCTCAAGGATCCAAACCAAACATGCACTAAAGTCTAAAAATATCATACAGACTCGCTCGTGTGATCAAATCGCCAAAATAACACCTCGAACTACGAATTTAGCACCAAAACACATAAAATTCACAAGAACACTTTATATTTACTATCTTCTCAACCGAAGATCCGAATCCCGTCAAATAAACTCCGTTTCTCACCAAGTTTCACAGACAAGGTTTATATATCATAACGGACCTGTACCGGGCTCCGGAACCAAAATACGGACCCGATACCATCAAAGTCAAGCATTAAGCTAATCCCTTAAAACCATTAAATTTTGTGAAATTCAATTTTAGTCAAATATTCATTTCTCGGGCTAGGGATCTCGGAATTCGACTCCGGGCACACGCCTAATCCCATATTTTACTACGGACCCGTCAGGAGCATCGGAACACAGGTCCGGGTCTGTTTACTCAAAAGTATTGACCAAAGTCAACAAAAATCAACTTTTAAAGGTTAAAATTATTATTTTCTCAAATTTCTACATAAAGGCTTTCCAGAAATGCGCCCAGACTGTATACACAAATCGAGGAGAAAAAATGAGGTTTCTAAGGCTAACGAGCACAGAATAGAGTCTTAAATCATAAGATTACCCTTTGGGTCATCATAATCTCCACCTCTAAAACAAACGTTCGTCCTCGAACAGACATAGAAAAGTACGTGAACTGGCGAACAAGTGGGGATATCTACTCCGAATGTCCGACTCGGACTCCCAAGTAGCTGCCTCAACAGGATGACCTCTCCACTGCACTCGAACTGAAGGATAAATCTTCGACCTCAACTGACGAACCTGCCGGTCTAGAATGGCTACCGGCTCCTCCTCATAAGTCAAATCCTTGTCCAACAGAATAGAGCTGAAATCTAATACGTGGGACGGGTCACCGTGATATTTCTGGAGCATGAACACATGGAATACTGGATGAACTAATGACAACCCTGGAGGCAACGCAAGTCTATAAGCCACCTCCCCTACTCTCTCGAGGATCTCAAACGGTCTGATATACCTAGGGCTCAACTTGCCCTTCTTTCCAAATCTCATGACACCCTTCATGAGCGATACCCGAAGCAATACTCTCTCCCCGACCATGAATACCACATCACGAACTCTACGGTCGGCATAACCCTTTTGCCTAGACTGAGCTGTATGAAGTCGATCATGTATAATCTTGACCTTGTCCAAGGCCTCCTTTACCAAATCTGTACCCAACAACCGAGCCTCCCCCAGCTCAAACCACCCAACTGGCGACCCGCACCGTCTACCATCCATATAATGCCTCATAGGGAGCCATCTGAATGCTCGACTGGTAGCTGTTATTGTAGGCGAACTCTACAAGGGGCAAGAACTGATCCCACGATCCTCCGAAATCTATGACACAAGCGCGAAACATATCCTTCAAGATCTGAATAGTACGCTAGGGCTAGCCGTCTGTCTGAGGATGAAACGATGTGCTCAACTCAAATCGCGTGCCCAACTCACACTGAACTACCCTCCAAAAGTGAGAGGTAAACTGCGTACCTCGATCAGAAATGATAGACACGAGCACACTATGAAGACGGACGATCTCCCGGATATAAATCTCTGCCAACTGCTCCAAGGAATAGGTAACTGCCACAGTAATGAAGTGCGTTGACTTAGTCAGCCTATACACAATAACCCACACAGTGTCGAACTTCCTCAGAGTCCGTGGAAGCCCAAAAACAAAGTCCATAGTGATACACTCCCACTTCCACTCAGGAATCTCCATCTGCTAAAGCAAACAACCGGGTCTCTTATGCTTATACTTCACCTGCTAACAATTCAAGCACCGAGCCACGTAAGCAACTATATCTTTCTTCATCCTCCTCCACCAATAATGTTGCCGCAGGTCCTGATACATCTTGGCAGCGCCTTGGTGGATAGAATACCGAGAATTGTGAGCTTCCTCAAGGATCACTCACGAAGCCCATCAACTATAGGAACACATACACTGCCATGTATCCTCAAAATGTCGTCATCACCAAAGGTAACTTGCTTGGCACCACCGTGCCGAACTGTGTCCCTAAGGACCATCAAAATGTAGGTCATCAAACTACCGATATCTGATACGCTCAAACAAGGAAGACCGAGCATCTGTACAAGCTAGAAATAGGGTGGGCTCTGAAGTATCCAACTCCACAAACTGATTGGCGAAAGTATGAATATCTGAAGCTAGCGGCCTCTCACCGACTGGAATGAACGCAAGGCTACCCATACTCACTGCCTTCCTACTCAACGCATCGGCCACCACATTGGCCTTCCCTGGGTGATACAATATGGTGATATCATAGTCTTTCAATAGCTCCAACCATCTCCTCTTCCTCAAATTGAGATCATTTTGCTTGAACAAATACTGAAGGCTGCGATGATTTGTGAAAACCTCACACGACATGCCATAAATATAGTGCATCCAAATCTTCAGCGCGTGAACAATGGATGCCAGCTCCAAATCTTGAATAGGGTAATTTTTCTCATTAACTTTCAACTGCCGAGATGCATAAGCAATCACCCTGCCCTCCTGCATCATTACTGCTCCGAGCCCAACACGGGAGGCATCACAATATACCGTGTAAGATCCTGAACCTGATGGTAATACGAACACTGGTGTTGAAGTCAATGCTTTCCTCACACTCGTCCAACCATCTGAATGGGGCACCCTTTTGGGTCAACCTGGTCATCGGAGCTGCTATAGATGAAAACCCCTCCACAAACCGACGGTAATAACCTGCCAAACCCAAGAAGCTCCTGATCTCTGTGGCTGAAGTGGGTCTAGGCCAGTTCTTGACCGCCTCAATCTTCTTAGGATCCACCTGAACACCCTCTGCTGATACGACGTGACCCAAGAAAGCGACTGAATCCAACCAAAACTTGCACTTCAAAAATTTAGCATACAACTGACTGTCCCTCAAAGTCTGGAGCACTATCTGTATTGGTAAAAAAAGAGCTTCACACGTGTGAAAAATATTGATGACTCAGCAGTCTACGTGGAGCAATGAAGACACAACAGCTGGACGGGACTCTATGAAGAGGTAAGAGGCAAAGAGGCACGACAAATCACACCCACGGTTTAATTAGCTACGGAAGTCTCAACCTGATTGAGAAGACGAAGAGACACGGTCAAAATGTATCTAGGCGGAACAAAGGGCAGATTCAGAGATCTTCAGTTAGTGATCCACACGTTACACAATATTCATGCAACAGTTACGGTTACTCATTGTAACGTTACATTAATGTCATAATTAGTCATTAATGCTCAATCACTGAAAAGGGCAGACGTTATATTAGGAAATTTCCTATATAAGAGAGTAAAATATAACCTGTAAATGACATCTGAACAACTATTGCAATACATTTTACTTTACATGCATCTCATTGATTTTTCTTTATTTAATTACTTACAATAATCAGTCTTTCCTTGGTTATCAGAAACCCGTGTTCATACTAAAAATAGCTTTGGTCAAAGGATCTAATTCTTTGGTTAAACAAATTGGTTCCGTTACCGGGAATCTGATCATCTTTGTTTGCTTTTCAAGCGATATCCTCTGAACGATGTTGAACTCCAACGACAACAACCAGCAGAGGAATGGAACCCCACTCCATAACCTTCAGGAACCCCACGTGGTTCAAGGGAACAATCCCCAGAAATATCCAATAACAACAACGATAATAATGATCAAGCGATAGAACAAGATCGGGTAAAGAAAATGATTGCAGAGCATATGAGCCAGGCTTTGCAAGAATTTGCGAGGGGATTACCAGCGGCGTCACCTGCACCACTGACACCACCCCCCAATAATACCATCACCATGGAAAATCCTCAGTCTGGGTTGGCAAACTCAGGAAGGGGAGATACTCCTAATGAATCTCTTGAAGCGAGACCTGGTATGTCTAATAACTCTGAATTACAAACTTTATTACTAAATTTGCAGAAACAGGTGAAGGAACAAAATGATCAAATCGAACAAATTCCTGGAGTACCACATTTTATCAAAGGCATTGACGTTGATAGATATTCTTAACAACCTTGGAAACCAAGTGCAGCACCCGTACCTATTCCCAAGAAGTTTAAAAAGCCTGACGTTCCTAAGTATGACCGGACTACCGACCCACGCGACCATGTGACTGCTTTTACCACCGTAATGAAGGGCAACGACTTAACAAAACAAGAAATTGAGTCGGTCCTAGTTAAAAAGTTTGGAGAAACACTTACCAAAAGGGCACTAACCTGGTATTCTCTTCTCCCTGAAAACTCTATTGATTCTTTTGCTGAGCTTGCAGATTCTTTCATAAAGGCACACTCTGGTGCATAAAAGGTCGAGAAAAGGATGGAGGACATCTTTAAAATAAAACAAGGAGACACGGAACTACTTCGTGAATTTGTAGACAGGTTTCAACGAGAAAGAATGCAACTACCAAGGGTGCCTGATAATTGGGCAGCCATGGCATTTGCAAGTAATCTAAATGACAAAAGATCAGAAGCCACGAGGAGACTCAAAGAAAGCTTGAGAGAATTCCCAGCTACAACGTGGAACGATGTTTATAACAGGTACAGTACTAAACTTCGAATAGAAGAAGATACCATTGCTCGTTCGAAAGATGAAGATCATACCAGATCCAGACATTCCGAATTAGATAGGAGATCAGGTAAAAATAGGTACGATCCTTACTTGGGACCATCGGGACGTGAAACTCATCCCAGGTTAGAAAACACCAGGTCAGATTATAGACCACCAAGCAGAGATGCGGGCTCATCTAGATCCAGAAAGAATTGAGATGAACAACCTAGAGGTAATGCACGAATTGGGGATCACACCTTCAATGTAAGTACCTGCGAACTAATTTCGTATTAAGAAATATGGGTGATAAGGTTTGATGGCCCAAAGAGTTGAGGTCGAACTCGAATAAGAGGAACCCAGATCTCTGGTGTGAATTCCATAATGATCATGGACACAGAACTGCAGGTTGCAGATTTTTGCAAGGTGAGGTAGAACAATTATGGAAACAGGGCTATTTAACAGAATTGTTTAGTGAAAAAGGTAAACAGGCAAACATGAAGAACAGGAAGGAGCCCCACAAAACCTCCATCTCCAAAATGTACCGTCAACGTGATACACGAAGGTGAAGAAGTAAGCGGATTGGTCTGCAAAGCGGCCACGAAGTTCACAATTACACACGGAAAGCGGGTTCATGAAAATTTGGAAGCAGACGATATAACCTTCGATGATGCAGATATCGGCGGATTAACGCCTCCTCACAACGATACTCTGGTAATATCCTTACTTATTCATGACACTAACGTAAAAAGAGTGTTGATTGATCCAGTAGTTCAGTCAATATCGTTTTGCTAAGAGTCGTGGAAGAAATGCTATTGGGGAATCAAGTAATCCCAAAGGCACGAGCCATATCGAGGTTTGATAACTCTACGGTTATAACAAAAAGGGAGATTGAACTTAGCACTTATGTCGAGGGAGTAATCAAAAATACCAGGTTCCGAGTAATCAAAAATACTTATAACGTAATCATGGGAAGGCCATGGATCCACAACATGAAAGAAATACCCTCCACCTTGCATCAGGTAATTAAATTCCCCTCTAATTGGGGGATTCAGCAAATTAGAGGCGATCAGAAAACCGCGAGAAATATAAATTATGTGGTACAACAAAAAGGTAGAGGTGGAAGAATCAAAAGATAAGGGAATCTCCCAAGCAGGTAACACCGCCCAAACAGGCATGGAAGAAATTACTACCTAAATAGGTACGGAAGGTATTATTGCTGAAACAGATATGAAAGAAGATACTCACGAGGAGGTGAATCAATTCACCACGGAAGATGAATTGGACCACACGGATGTAGATTCCAAACCGGACGTCATTCATGAACCGGAGGAAGACGATCACATCAAAAAAACTACGGAAGAGCTCGAAGTTGTTCCATTGTTTGAACAAAAAAACTGAACAGAAAGTGTATATAGGCACGAGGCTGAAGCCCGGTCGAAGAGGTAAGTTAATTGATTATTTAAAGGCTAATGTAGATTGCTTTGTGTGGTCCCACTCGGATATGACAGGTATCCCACTAGAAGTGATGACTCATAAACTAAATGAAGATTCATCCTTCGTACCTGTTAAGAAGAAGAAAAGAAAGCAAGGACCATTCAAGAACCAAGTGATTGACGAAGAGGTATAGAAACTCTTGAAAATTGGTTTGATAGGAGAGGTAATGTACCCTAACTGGCTAGCTAACACTATGGTAGTACCTAAAAAGAATGGCACATGGAGAGTATGCGTAGATTATACTGACTTAAATAAAGCATGCCCCAAATATTCATTCCCATT